>BLXT01004484.1:0-38660 GCA_019648995.1 Plakobranchus ocellatus
ATAAATTAAGCTCAAAATCTGCTGGCTAACACGTTGCCAAACTAAAGTTAAAATAATAGAATCCCCCAAAATACTGGGTTATAGGAAACTTAGTAAAAATCAACAGATTCACTATGCACGTCTAGCTCGTCTGGAGTTGCAATCAGAACTGATTCTTGGCTCTTACTTTCGGCCCCAACTCATACCCAAATTCAACTTCAAATTGTATTTGGTGCGCCCAATGTTTATCATTGGGTGGTCACCAAACAAGCGTAATAACAATCACATTCATTGGTTTGTTCAATTAAGGACAGGAGACATAGAAACGAGGACGCCTAACAACAATGGGATTCATTGGCTAATTCAACCCTGGACAAAATACAGGGAAACGGTGACACCTCTTACTGGGTAGTTCAACTCAGGACAGGTGCAAAGTGAAACATTACCCACTGACCTCCTACGCCCGAGCTATATTTAGAGCTATCACGTGACTCTCACAAGCGCTCGCCTAGAATTCTCAACAACTTGATCGCTGACACGCTGAGCTAACGCTATTAAACAGAACGATGTAGGAACATCTTCCTGGCCCAGAGTCCTAGTTTCCGGGCTCTGGGCCAAGAAGTCGTTGACGTTTCTGCATTTTTATGCCCAAACACTGGGTCAGCGTGTCAGCGATTTAGATCATCTTTTCGAAAACAGCTTCGTTAAAAAATTGGACCATGTTGTAGTTCATTTGAAAAACCCAAAGCTAGGTTTAGAAACATATTTTAAACCACAGGGTCTGTTTCGTTTTGTTTTGTTTTTATTGAATATGATGTCCTGGGCATAACGTTAAACTGCATCCATCGGAAATCGGCGATTACACCGGTGACTCTCCTTCCATTTTAAAATGGATGAGGAGGGTAGTGGGATCTAGTAGGACTAAAAATAAGACCTGCGAAGGGCAGAAGATCCTTAATAGGACAACGGCCACCATAAATCGCCACTGCCTTGTGGGTTAGTTGTAAGACAAAGGCTAGCAGAGAACCCGTACACAAACCAGCAGTAGGCAAGGGGAAACCACCACTGTATAACATCCCAAGAAAAAAAATCATGAGCCAAAACCATACTGAAACCTTGGTTAACAACGTTAAGGGGGGTTTGTGATTCCAATCCAAACTCCTCGTTCGGCAGGGATAGCCATGTGCAGCAGGTGGCTCCAGGTCGACATCCAGCATCTGCTCTCAAAATTAACACCGATCAAATATCAAAAATAAAAAGTTTAATGTGCGTACACTGGATCAAAAAGAAAAACTAGAAAATGTTATTGAAGAAATGGACAGAATAGAACTTAACACCCTAGGGCTTGCCGGGGCAAGATGGACAGGGGCAGGTTCCATGAAACTAGGTAGTAAAACTCTAATTTACTCAGGGGGACATACACGTGAAAGATGCGTTGGTATCTTATTCGATGCACAACGACAAAAAGTCTGGGAGTTGGTGTCCAATTTCAGATAGAGTAGTTGTAGCTAAATTGGTAACCAAACCATTACATCTAGGAATAATTCAAGTGTATGCATCAGCATCTGACAGTGAAGATGTAGAAGTAAAAAAGTTTTATATAGAAATAGCGAAAGTCTATCTAAAATCCCTGGACATCATCATAGTAATGGGAGATTTCAATGCAAAAGTTGGGGATGAAAGAGTAGAAGATGTTGTAGGGCCCAGTGTATAGAGAATGTAAATGAGCGTGGAAGTAGGCTAATTGAATGGTGCCAAATCAATGATTTTACCATCTCAAATACTTAGTATCAAAACCACCCTTGGCGACAGTGGACTTGGAAGAGCCCCGGAGATAGAAGTAGAAACAAAATAGATTACATCCTCACCCAGAAACGATTCCGAAACGCTGTCAAAACATAGAAGTCACTGCCGGGAGCAGACTGCGATTCAGATCATATTCCAGTAATGAGTAAATTTCAGATAAAACTCAAGAAACTAAGAAAGGCAAAGGCTTATCTTAAATTCCAAATGGACAAATTAAAATCTGATGACAAACTAAGAGACAAAATTGCAGTAGCTGTGCATAACAAATATGAAACTATAAATAATATCTCCGATGTAGAAGAATTATGGTCAGAAATTAAAAATTCACTTAATGAAGTCATAGAGAAAAACGATCCCAAAAAAAAAATTTTTTTTAAATGGATAAACAAAGAAATACTCGATTTAATGGAAGAAAGGCGCAAATAAAAGAATGTAGATGCCAAATACAAAGACCTAAACAGAAACATCAAAATAAAATGCAACACAGCTAAAGAAGAATGGATTAATCAACCATGTCAGGAAATAGAGCAAAAGCTAAACATAGACAGCAAATTCATGCATGCTAAAATTAAAGATGTCAGTGGCAAGAAAATCAAATGCAGTAGCCCTGGCTTCATCAAATCAAAAGATGGAACAATGTTAATGGAAAAGAAGGAAATACTAAACAGATGGTCAGAATATGTAGAGGATCTTCTTTAAAGATGATAGGTGCAAAAAACCCAAACTAGAGGAAAACATAGAAGGCCCAACTGTCCTTAAGGAAGAGGTAGAAGCAGCGATAAAGAAAATGAAAAATGGAAAAGCCACAGATAATATACCAGTAGAATTAATTAAAACATTAGATAATTTAGGAATAGATCTGACAGCAAAACTTCTTAATGCAATATACGTTAGTGATACAATTCCAAAGGATCTTTGTAAATCTGTTTTTATAGTACTGCCTAAAACACCAGGAGCAACAGAATGTGAACTTCATAGAACAATGAGTTTAATGAGCCATTTTACGAAAATCTTGTTACGCGTTCTGATGCATAGAATGCGCAATAGTCCAAGCCAGAAATATCTCCAAAACAGTTTGGCTTTATGCCTGATAAAGGGACTAGAAATGCAATATTCATTCTGTCAATACTTATGGAAAGATGCACAAAAATGCAAAAAGATATTTACCTCTGTTTCATTGATTATTCTAAAGCTTTTGACAAAGTAAGACATGCAGATCTGTTTCGTATGCTAGAAAAATTAGACATCGATGGGAAAGATTTGAGAGTAATTAGAAATTTATACTGGGCTGAAACTGCATCTGTAAGAATTGAAGGAGAACATAGTGATTTCAAACCCTCAAAAGAGGTGTGAGGAGAGATGTGTAATTTCGCCTGATCTTTTTAATCTATATGGTGAAATAATCTTAAGGAATATTGATGGTATTTCAGGCTTTAAAATAAATGGAGAGAATCTTAATAATCTCAGGTTTGCAGATGATACAACTTTAATAGCAGAATCTGGCGAACAAATCCCAAAACTTCTAGACACTGTCGTTTTAGAGAGTGAAAGAATAAGCCTGTCTTTGAATGTAAAGAAAGCGGAATGAATGGCCATCTCAAAGAAATCCTCCAACTCCAAGTGAAATCAAAGGCGAACCAATCAAACAAGTTACAAAATTTAAATATCTACGTTACCTGATAACATCAGATGGCAGATGCACAAGTGAAATAAGCAAAAGAATAGCCATGGCCAAAGATACATTCCAAAGAATGAAACCAATACTAGCAAATAGAAACATAATTAAGAAAACCAAAATAAGGGTAATTAAAACATATGTATGGTCAGTACTTTTGTATGGTAGTGAGTGTTGGACATTAAACAAAGAAATAGAGAAAAAACTGTCCGTATGTATGCATATTATATGTGTCTATGCAATATATGAATGTGTGTATATGGACGTATATATATGTATATGTGTGTTTGTGTGTGTGTATATATATATATATATATATATATATATATATATATATATATATATATATATATATATATATACTTTTTCACACCTTATCAGAATGCTTTTCATTTACAGATTTTTTCATTTCAAATAACGATCTTAATACATTAAGCTTATATTTTATGTCATAAATGTTTGCTTAACGAGTATCTATGGTATCCTATTAGTGGTCGTCATTTTTTTTCTTACTTGATAAAGCCTTAAGGGCGAAACGTATACTGTGTGTTGTTTAATTTGTTCTCATAAGTTTAAGTTGGTGGTTTCAATTCTTTTACTATAGTGAAATAATAGTAAAAATAGCAATGGGTTTGGCTTTGACCGGTTGACTTTAAAGTTCAAAGGTTATTAGGGTCAAGTGCAATCTTCCACATTACAAACAACATGGCCTCCAAAGTCACCGAACAAGCACTGAATCTGATCAAGGCTATGCCAAGAGTAGCTCTAAATAACATCAAGCCTTTGCCTTACACTGCCTTTGTAAGTCTTTATTCCAATATCTTGTGACATTTTAATTTTTCCCTGAGCTATTCACATAACTTCTAATATAAACGTTAAAACATGAAATTTGCCTTCTTAATTGCCTGCGCAAACCATTATAAATTTATTTCGATATATAGATCTAGATCTAGATCTAGATCTAGATTATATTTAGATCTAGTCTAGATATCTAGGCACTGGTGGAGCACTACGGTCCCTACTTTGTCCACCTGAGGAAGTCGGCCATTTCGATTATTTGGCGTCAGTGGGTGGGCAACAAGTGTTATCAGTGTCTAGATCTAGAAAATCTAGATATTAAATCTAGATCTAAAATGTTGCCTCTTCATTTCGTTTGTAGATGATGGTATGAGAATAATTTTTTTTCACATTTCCATAGAAATAGAAGCCAGCCGTTTAAGAAACATCATAAAAAAGCATATCGAAGTAGCAATAGTTTGTACACCCATCGACGTTAAATAATCGAAATGGCCATCCACTTTAGGAGGAAAACTGATAGGGACCGCAGTCCTCCACCAGTGCCGATATCTAGATCTAGATTCAAAGTCCTATATTTTTTTTTATATGATATAGTGTTTCTTAAAACGGCTGGCTCTATTTTTACGTAAATTTGTTAATTTTTTTATGCACACCGCCAGCTACCGACGAAATGAAGAGGCATTATTTTAGATCTAGTTTTAATATTTTTTATCTAGATCTAGATCTAGACACTGGTGGCACTTGTTGTCCAGCTACTGATGTCAAATAATCGATATGGCTAATTATTTCAGGTGTACAAGGTAGGCGCCGTAGTGCTCCACCAGTGCCTTACATTCTGTAGATTTATTAGTGCATGGACATTGCACTGTTAAATAGATTTATATCTATCTAATCTAAATTTAACCAATCTATAATTAAGTTTTGGATCTGTAATGGATATCATTTTAACTCATTCAGGACGTGGGCTAATTCCACCTCCAGACGTAACGAGTTTCCACTTTTGGACTCTCTGAAAAAATAGGCTGCCTAAAATTTGCGGGTGAGGGTCACTAAAAATGTTCTAACTTTGGCTGTATTGCAAACACAGAGTTGGGACAGGTACCAATAGAAAGGAAATAAAATTATCTTCCTGAATATGTGTACTTTGATGGCATTTGCGTTGTTTCTTTTATAATCTCATCCACTGAAATTACATGGTAAAAAAAGTTTTTTTTTTTAATTTGTCAAATTTTACTCTTACCGTGATCAAAACATAAACAAGGAAGGCCTCAGCTGAGTCAGAATGGTCATCAAGTAAAAATATATCCAATTCTGAATAAATCACCACCTTTTTCTTGTCTCTTTGTTCAAAATTGTATTTTTTATGAATTTTCAAAGATTACACTATGTGAAGCGAAAAAACACACAATATTTATGAAAATCGGAATGAAAAACTTTAGGCCTACTATTTACAACTGTTTACAGTTTGTGGATAAATTGAATTTACTTATCATATGATATTTATCAGAGCAGAACTAATACCTAATCTGATTCTGAATTACTTGATCTATCTGATTCATTGAAGCTATAAAAAGAAATCCTCATCTTCATCAATAGCATAGTCGTCACTTTCGGCTAACTGATCGATCACTTTGTCGGTTCGGAACCATTTAGGTAGCCTAATAGTATGCTTATCTCTTGAAAAATTAGCATAGCAAGTTTTAAAACGATTATAATTTAGAGTTTTTTTTAAATATTTGAACAAGATTAACAATTTTTTTTATAGGCCTAATTCAAAGTTAGTGAACTGAAAGAAAGAACGAATCTCGATCTCTAGATCTAGATCTACAAGAACAAACAATGCGCACTTTGCGTAGAATTTTGATACAAAGTAAGGAAGAAAACTGCGAAAACGGAAGTGAAAATGATAAACATTGCAGTAAAACTTGGTTCAGGTCGACAAATAATGGATTGGATTAGTATATGTCGCTTAAAATCAAGAATAGCGGAGCAATGGAGCGTCCGTTGCTGCGACCTGTTGTTGGACCAGGAAGCAATGGACGCTCCGTCGCTGCGACCAGACTTGACCCACCTTATCAACGGTGCGATCTTTTTGAGTTAATCTTAACATTCGAGGATTAGATCTAGGGGCCTACATAAAAGCAAGTCTTTTTGACTGTTTGCATATCTGGACAGTATTATACAGGTACAGGTGATCTGCTAGAGCACTGAGAAAAATTCCTGTGATAAAGATCCAAAGAATAGAAATCAAATGCAATAAGTGATCGTACCATTCCAAAGTAGTATTGCAAATTTAATTGTGAGTCACAGGAATGGATACATCGGATTCCACAAACACGAATTGAGAATGTCTCATGGACATTTATTTTTCAACATTTACAGATATATCTACACATATGCATCTTGTAAAAGAATGATGCTTTAATGCTGGATTCAAATTGAAGACTTAGATGGCCAAGAATTATTTCATTTGAAGTTATAACACAAAGAATAATGTCTTACCTCTAATGTTCAAGTTTCAGCCAAAGTGGGTTTGATAAAAATAAGACCAAAAATACTTCTTGCACCATTTTCATTTAAATAAACACCATTGAATAAGTTTATCGTATAATAGAGAATAATCATATAATATACCAGTCAACAAAGCAATATAAAAGGAATGGTAGGTTGGAAGAACACAAATTGGAAAACTGTGTTTCTGATACCTCACATACATGCCTCCTGTTTGTCACTGTTGCCTCACATAGGCACCTCCTGTGTGTTGCCCTTTCAAACAAGCACAATGAAGTCGTGAGGCGACACAAAGTAATAGAATTAAGTACTGATCTTATTTCTGAAGGTTGAAGAAGTGCAAGTGCTTGTTCACTGAATGATGTTAACGGATTTTTTTCTCACACCCACAAAAAAGTCTCGAACTATGTCTCAGTGAAGCAGAATTCAAACTGAAACTGAAATTCTGGTCTGCAAATGAGGCAACACATTGTGCACACCTGGCAATCCTGAGTTGAAAATGCATTTAAAAATTACTGTTGGTGCTAAAAGCACTGAAAAATCTTCAAAAAATGTCTTTGGGATGACTAGATCAATATGATTGATATTTAATGAGCCTTTAAGCCTTCAAACAATAACACAAAAACGGGAAAAATGTATGTGATGTATTTTATCACAACAGTAAACAAAAAAAAAATTCAAATAAAATATAAATACTCACAAAAAGGCATAATCTTGTTTTAGCAGGTTAATCAAATCATCAACAATATACAGTAGACCACACCTAAACCGAAAACGGCTAAACCAAAATGAAATTGAAGAGCTTTCCGTTTTTCCTCTTATTCTTTCTTATTAAACATGCGGTAAACCCGAAAGCGTTGGCTGCCAAACTATCGTTAAAGCGAAATAAAAACTACCGGGAAAGCCCAATCACTGTCCGACCGACACATAAAAAAAAGACTTTTTTTTTTTCAAACACACCTTGCCCTTCCCTTTCTTTCTCGCATTACTCCAAACGAACCCATTAATGTCTGTTAGTTACCGGTACCTCACATTACAGACGGCCAGGCCCTATGTCTGGCTAGGTCTAGGTCTAGTGCACACACCTGCCCATCCCTTCTCTTCCACCACTCAGTTACGCAGCGGGACTGTGCCAGGCACTCCCTACATGTCTAGGTCCCGTCAGTGCTAAGCTAAGCAAACACTGTTGCATCACAGCCAGTAATAAAGCCATCTGTCTTGCTGAGAACTTCAGTACCGGGAAACTTAGGTGATTATTAAATTGTAAAAGGACTGGAAATCTTACTTAGGCGATGTTAAAGTTGTGGGAGCTCTATTATTCTACATCGATGACAGGCGCAATAACCTCTTAATTGAAAAGGAAAGAGAATGAGATAAAGAAATGGATAAGAAAGAGAGAAAGATTCGTGGATAGTTGTGTACATTCACTTTGTGGTGTGACGATGGGTGGGGAATGATTTAATTTAATATTTCGGAAGATGGTCACTCTCCTTTTAATCTTACTTATTTAATGCACTATGCTTAAACCAAAATAGAAATCATATTCCCTAGAATTTCGGTTTAAACGTGTTCCACTGTATAGGCATACAAATCAAAGCATGCTATATGGGACAAGTTGTGGAATTTTCCATATCTGAAGGACAGCTTTATGCTGGTAGTGTAGGAATGTGATAATGAACACAGTCATTTAAGTAGAAAGAGAAGAGTTTAAAGTTCATGATCCATTTTGTTTTATAAGAAGAATTCATCAAAGACTGATTTCTTATAAATTTTTATAGAGGTCAAATTGGAAAGATGCATGTCAGCCTATGTAAAGTCAAAAGTTGTTTTGGGCTCTGTACAAATGCCATAAATATAAAAATATATCTATATCTGTTTTTGTAGCATAACTGATTTAAAAGTTTGTTCATGTTTTTTTTTATCACAATAGTGATGGCTATTCTCCATAAATAAAGATCTTAAAAATTGAAAGCATTACATTTTGATCTATTAACAATCAAGAAAAAATATATTTTTAAAGTTTAGTCAAAACTAATGGTTTATTATTTTAAAATTATATATTTTTAAAGTTTAGTCAAAACTAATGGTTTATTATTTTAAAAAGACTTTAAATAAACCACCCAGACAATTAAAAAGTGATCAAAATATCAGTTTTTCAAATTTTCTTTGACTCCATGCATCCCAAAGAAGTGATTAGGAGAACAATATAAAATGAAAGTCAATAACTCGGTCATTTCAGACACCAGTTGACACACAATGTCTCTTTTTTCTAAAAGACAATTCAGGAGGACCAAATCAGTGCTGAGCATGGCTTGAACCTGAAATAATACAATTGGTATCCATGTCTTCTTTTTTTCTTTTTGGTTTTAATCTTAGAAAAAGAAAGTTAACCGCCAAGGGAATCGAAAAAAAAAAGGCAGAGGAGACAAGGGGCAAGGTGCAAGAGGGACATGGGATCCGCTGGGTTATGAAGGTGGACAGCATCCTCTGATTGACACTTCACCACGAGAGAGATACTATGCTCAGTATGCGTAAGTATGTGAAATATTAATTTGAAACTAGTACAGTGACAAGTGAAATTTGAGCACATTGAATCATTGATATTATTTTAATTTGAATTTTGTGAGCTTTACATTGGATTGATTTGAGTGAATTCTATGTCAAGAATTAAGTCTTTTAATCTCTTCAAGTGGTTTTTTAAAGAAACACCTTTTTTTCACAAAAAATGATATTTGTTGTTTTCCCAGTTTATTATGAAGTAGTCTCAAGAGAACTGATTTTATAGGAGGAGCTTTGTACAGTCGACACTGCTTAAATTAGTTTTCGGTACACATGCTAACCAATTTGCGTGTGCGTAATGCTAGCCTTTTACTATAGTTAGTTTCCAGTACATGTGCTAACCGATTTGCGTGTGCGTAGTGCTAGCCTTTTACTATCCAATAGACTTATTGCATCCAGCGGGGAATTCTGGCAGTGACCTTTTTTTCCGTGACCTTTGACATGGTTTACCATGTGCTTTCGTTGCGATGGGGCACAGATGTAAACAAACCCGACTTTATGTTAGATATCTATATCTATATAGTTTTCGGAGTCTTAGAGGTTCATTAAAGATCAATATTATTCATTTCAACAGTTTTTAATCATAATTATTTTCATGTAGGACATTGGTTGAGCAAAGGGCTGTTTTGAAATAATAATAAGCCGACTTTATTTTCCAGAATGCTCTATTTTATAAGGAGAAAGAGAGGAAAAGAGAATTCAGTAAGAGAGATTGACCGTGAGGCTGTGAGTCAAGAGGGATAGGCCTAAAGATTGACTGAGATGATATGGACAATTTTAACATTGTTTACTAAAAGCAACACCAGCTTTCAAGCAAAGGAACAAGGAAAAAAAAAACTGATTAGCACATAAGATAATTCATTGGTCATAGATAGTTGCAGTAAAAACACAGCGGAAATTTATGTTATGGAAACTCGTGCTTCTAGATCTACTTTCAACAGTTACGAACAAAATGAAAAGGCCGCGGGCATAATATTGTTATTATATATATTGTGTTAAAGTAGCACACATTACATTATAACTTGGCCTACAACCTCTTCATTTTGTCAGTAATTTGTGAAGGCAGAATAAATAGGCAACACTGGCATATTTGTACTCAGTCTCAGTTGTTGAAGTTAGATCTAGAAGCACGGATCTCCTTAAATTAAGTAGAGCATTCAGTAAAATAAGGACTGGACCTATTTTTCCAAGTGTTTCACAATTAGTAGAAGGGCCTGAAAGTGAAACTGTTTGGGTAGACTCAGATTACCTTTGGTTTGAAACAAATTGGTCTACTGAGATCTTTCTTTAGATCTAGGTCCAGAAGATAAATTGTAGATTCAACCTCTACCCACACCATTAGTGCATAAATGTAAAAAAAAAGTTATTCGTAATTTAGATTACAAGTTTTAATTTGGATTCCATATCAAGATCCCTGTTCTAAGTTTGATTCACTTAACACCATAGTGAATGAGAATGTGGAGAAGTTCAAACTATTCATGAATTAACAGAGATTTCTACAACGGGGAACAATCACATAAAACTATGCTTTGATGTACTAAAAAAAAAAAATTCCTTAATATTAACATTCATTGCAAATAGTCTCACTGAGGTAAGATGTGGGTTGGAAATTGTTATTCAGCTTCACATACACCTTGTCCTCTTCGTAACGTGCATAATTATTACATTAGCCTTCCCAACACTAGATCTAGATCTAGGTCAACCCCGTTTAGTTACTTAGAGGTGGCTCCCGGGGGTGTTCCCCCCTTCCAAAAAAAAAACTCTAACAGTGACATTCCTCGATTTATAAATTATGAGTACGGCCACACTTACTTTTGAGCAAACATAATGATCACCTCCAATCTTGTCGACGCTGAGGTCCGTGTGAGGACTAATATACAACCTGATCCATTCTCTGCATTTTTCAAGTTGTGTTTTCGGCTTTGGGAATGGTCGAAATGTTACGCCACTTATATAGTCTTCGCTACTATAGCGGCTGTCACTGTTGCATGTGTCCCAGGCACATCTTTTCTTTCGCATTTTGTTCAAAACTACTAAATACACTGTAAAGACAGTTGAATCTAAGACAGGAAATTAGCAATGTTTACCTTGGAGCCCCATTGCCACATGCGTCACAATCCAAGGTCGTGACCGAGAAAATATTCCAAAGAGCCAGGGGTTTTTCCCGTTGAGTGGAATTGGTCTATTCATCCTGTGTTTCATTGTCCATCGCTTTATGACAGTCTCAGGACGGGGCCACATCGGGAAGTTTTAATTATGTGTGTTTCACTTGGGCGGCTTTGTATAAAATTCAAAAATTAAAGTGTCTCTCTCTCTCTCTTTGTCTCTAGCACTGAGGCAGTGCGATAGTGACGATCCAGCATGCCAATCATTTCCAAACAATGTACACGTGTATGCGTGCGTGTGTGTTGGGGAGGGAGGCAGTGGCCAGCTGGCTTTTTTGGAAGGTGCGCGCAGTACTTGTTAAACAGTTAAATTTCTTTGTCTAGGTCTAGTCAATGTTAGTCCCATGTAATTTCCCTTTACCCCCTCGCGAAACCCTTACACCTCCTCCCTTTTCCTCGATTGAAGAACAAAGGCCTTGGGGCCTAATAAATTCCCACTGTAGCCAACACAATATTGGCACTGATCTAGATCGTAGATATATCCATCTATCTCATAGTATCTGCGAATCTACAAACATGTACACTGCCAACCTCATTCTATCTTATTCTTAGGCTAGAAGAAAATGCTAACGGAAAGCCATCTCTTGGGCGTATTATAAACCATTTCAAGATATAGATCTACGTCAGAAACTTAAAGCAAGGCAAACAGAGTAGACAACTTTGCCACTAAAACGCAAAATCAAACTTAATTACAAAGTGAAAAAAAAGTACAATAGCAAGCATAAAAAAATGAATTAACAAAACCAAACACACACAATGTCGACGACAACAATAATAAGAATCAGAAGGGTGTTTCAACAAATTTGGTGTTTTTGCAAATATTATTTGGAAACAATGAAGAAGATATATTTTCAGGCATCTGGACACCATGATGACAAGACCAATCACAACATGATGATGTTGAGAAAGCTCAATTAGTTTATTTTACAGTAATTGCAGTCACAGCTTCAAACTCCTATTAGTTTAGTTAATATAAAAACAGATGAACCTGTGAGCGATTTTGGTAAAGGAAATTGGGGTTCTGCAATCCCCCCCCCCCCCAAAAAAAAAACCCAACATATTGATATATAGACTTTAGAGGGTGAGTAAGTATATGTGTGTGGTGGGGTGGTGAGTTCTTTAATCAGGGAAGATAACTGAAAAAATACTGTAAATCGATTTTTTATGTAAGACAATTTTTTTTTTTTGAGACTTATATTTTTGTTTTTTAAAGAAAGACGTAAGAGTATTAAGGGCTTTGTGAATTCAAAACCCTTTTTTTTTTTATAGCAGGTACTTACCTTTGGGAAAATGTTTTTCAGTTTTGAATTTCTGAAGACTTACATTCTTATATTCAATTCCAGGATTTCAGATTAAATATATGTAATTGCAACTTTTTGTTTTTTACTCAAAAGATTTTTTTTTTTTCTGAAATTTACTTAGATTCAGAGTGGTTTCAAGGAAATTAATGTTTAGATAGTAAAAAATGGATTTGCATTTTTGGTATGCTTGGTGTGGATCATTTTATTGGTGTATTTTATTTAATCAATTTATTGCATCAGTGTAAGACGCCAGTACCCACCTGTATCTCTGTTGGAACTTCAGAGATTAATTGACCTGAACAGAGTTGATGTGTCACGACCTATTGACATTACCTCAATCTGCAACACAGGGCTCTACAGTTTTCACATCTCAAAGAATCATTTTGGTGTGAATCTCACAGATGAGGTAATTTAACGTGACTCAAATGCACAACACACATATCAAATCAAATCATGTTACATTATAATAGCCTCTGCTATTCTTATTTTGTGGGCACACTAAGAGAACTTGTTTAAGCATATACACTGTTGCAGTATAACCTTTTTTTTTTTAAACAAAATACAAAAAAATTTATTTGGGTGTGCTTATTTAAATTGCCTATGTATGTCAGTAGAAATGAAAATCAAGATAAAAACATTTTGTGTTTGTGAAAGTTCATGTAATTCGAAATACGTGGTGATTTTTTTTTTATTTTAAAGATATGTTCAGTGGTTTTCGAGATATTACTTTTTTTTTTTCAACAGAATGCAAAAAGAAAGTTTTGAAAAAGTCATCTCTAAAATTTCAGGACTTAAATTTGCAAGGCATTGTGTAAAAACGTTTTTTTTTTAAATGGTATTAAAGCTTGCTTTCTTTTTTCTTATGGCAGAATCTCTTTTCATCCAATAAAATTTTCATAAAATAAGTTCCATTGTTTACACTCAAAAACTGTAAATAGTTCAGTATAAAAGGGTTGAAATAGAGTTATATACAATATAACTTGCAGTTCTCTTAGATTTTTAGCTGTATTGAGGTGTATAAGATAATAAGTAGGAATTTTGATTGATCTAACCACAAAAAAAAACAAAAAAAAATTGCACATGCATATTAATAGGTTTAATTAAGGGCTCAAGTGAAGTCTAGCAAAGAAATTTGACCTTTGCTGGACAAGAGATTCTCGAATAGACCTACTGGAATAAAGGCCTATGTATTCTTGGGCATAGCACGTTACAGAGTATAGTAAGTGATCACATTAGGAGGCAGTCAGATGTTGAGTAGTGAAAACCTTAAATTTGGAATTTTTGTCTTCTGTTTTCTCACCCTTTTGAGATGATGTGTATCAAACAAATTTTACCACACTTATTTCTTGACTTTGAGTATTATTAGGTGTGGTTTAGAAAATGATGGAATTGATAATCTGGCCTGTATCTCAAAAGTGCTACTGATGTCATTACACAAATGTCAAATCACATCAGTTTTTCCAACAAATCACATCTTCTATGAAAAGGTAGTGTCTTAAAATTCAAATTTCATTACAAAATTATTTTCTTTTTTGTTTTGATTTTGGCTATACAATTTTTATGTTATTTCACCAAAAATTTTGAGCAGGTAGGAAAAGACTTGGAAGGGTCTTATTTTTATTTACAGGGGTGTGACCAGTTTGCAGCTAAGATCAACCTGGAAGTTCAGTGGACATCAGAATTGGTCATTGCAGCCATTGAAAAAAATGGCGGCACTATAACAACAAGATACTATGACCCTCCTTGTCTGGCTGCTCTCTATGATCCTCTTACTTTTTTCAAGAAGGGCCAGCCAATACCCAAGTGCAAGGTGCCTCCGCAGGTCAGCTATATTTGTATACAGCTCAATCTCTTCTAAAGTTTAAGTTTTAGTTCCTTCAGTAATTTTATGTCTCCTGCATTTCTTTTCAGTTGAATTCAGTGACAAAAGCATTTCATGGTATCTTGCACATGGCAACTAAGTTCACAGAGCAAAATCTCATTAGCACCTGTAGGGTCCCCTCTCACTGGGGTAAGGTTACGGTCAGTGACAGGGACACTGGTCATAAAATTTTATCTGGGCTGCCTGGAGTGGCTTTGCAATGTCTGCTTGCAATTTTACATTGTATCACAAGTTTGAAATAGTTAAAATGGGAATTCAAAATGGCACAATCATTTTTTTCAATTTTGAAAGATGCAGTAGAATAGTAGCTGTTTTTTCTGATGCAACTTATGATGAGATGTGTTTGGTTATCATTTACTTACAAGCACTTGAAAATAGGCTTTTAAGTTCAACTGACAGAAAAAAAACGTTCGTGTTCAAAATTTTTTCTAACTTTTAAATGCAGCTTGCCATTGTCTTAGAATATGTATAAAATGAAAGCCTAAAGAATTAGGATGAAAATTTTGTAAGATCCAACCTCAAATGTAACATCAGAAAGTCAGTAAGTGGTTTTGATTCAGGCTTTTTTCTAGAAAGATGCAGCTGCCAGTGTGATAACAAGAATGTGGTGATTAAATGGACTTGAATGTTTGTTTGGACTTGGATGTTTGCACTTGCCTTGTGTTTGCTGGTGCCTTTGAAACTTCTTAAAATTTTGATAGAAGATGCTTGTTTCATGGCATGGCTAATAAAGTGACTGGTTGTTGGAGGTGAGAGTGTAGAGTGTAAATAAAATAAATCCAACAAAGAGTGGTTTGTCTCAACATATTTTATACAATTTATATCAAAGAGATGTTTTAATCTGTGTTTGTGAGGTCTTGGCTGAAGCACAAGACCTGTGGTCTGTAAAATTGATGTCTCCATGATGAAAGACATTTTTGTTCTCTCATGTCGCAAACCTTTTGCCCTGTGTTCTATTTTAGCTATCGTAGAATGAAAGTTGAAACATATCCCCCTTTTGATCACCATAAAAGCGCATAAAAAGTCTGTGTGCCTCATCCAGTTACATGTCTTTACACAGAATTACATTGATCTTCAATATGTGATGTTTTTACTTTTACATTTGTTCTGGATTTAAGCACTATATAGCAATAATCTGCATAAGTTGTGTAATCTATCTACATGGTTCTTGTGTAAATTTTTAATAAATAATGATGCCTGGTCAACAACATAGATCAAAGGAAACAGACATAAACTACAACTGATAGAATATAAGTGCAAAGCTTGTTGGTCAAGGAAAGCTTCATATTATATATTTTAATTAAGACATATAACATGCTATTAATTTATCTATAAATTGACAAAGAAATATACTTATTACTATAATATTAGCAACTTTAATTTGAATATTTGAAGTCCATATATAGATACCCAAGTTTAACTCAATAACTCTGAGCGGCCACTCCCAGCGGCCGACAGAATGATACGGATGACCGAGTGGCCGCTCCCAGCGGCCGCTAATTATATGAAAGAAAAGGGGCAGAGGGAAAAAACTCCGTCCAGATGCGGAAAGAAAATACGGACACAAAGAGTTAAAGCAGCACAGCTCTTTCACTTTTCTACATTTTCAATTTCTGTTTAGAGTATTAAAACTGCTATCTTAATTTGAATTCAACATTGTAAGGAAAAGTGAAATCGCAGACTGCAAATACAGATAAATAGGCATTAATTAATGCACTAATAAAAAAACTTGCTGAAACCACAATCAAGAGTTGATAAAATCTGCACTTCCCAACAGATTTCAATGAAATAAAGACCAAACGGAAGTAGAAAATTTTAAGAAAGAAGGACATAAGAAAAATTATTTATATCCATTCTACAGTTTAAATAGTATGAAAAAACTGAAAGTAACACATTTTCATCAGACCACTCATCTCCTTTGCTTCCCTCACAAACAGGGTTATAAATCAGTAGGTGAAAGAGTGAGCAGTACCTGGACTTCACTTTTCAGGTTGTGATCAAGTGGGAATCTAAAGGCAACCTATAAAGAAAAATGAAACGTTCAGTTTTGTGGTGGTTTTCGTCGCCGTGTGCAATCTATATGAGGCAGTTAGCTGAAACATTACCCTTTATTAAAACAGAATGCATATTTTTTTAGATATTTGGATTTATTTTGGAATATATAAATTGGAATCCCTGAAATTTTGGGACCTGTCTGATTCATTTTGGCTCAAACAGATATGTTTGTTTTTAAGAAATCTGTTTGGCAACTCGTGGATATACCGATTAAAAGTGCACAAACTTGGAAACTTAAGGTTGTGCTTTGATCTGCCTAGTCCTAATGAACATGAACGCCAAATGTCCAGAGAAGGGCTGATAAGGCTGGCAGTGGGGTGATTAATTACTGCTCAGGCAGGGAAACTAAGGGGAGGTAACTGTGTTGGGAATAAATATGTTTTGTGCAATGCGTTGCTTCTTCATTTTTACAAACTGGCATTAAAAACAAGTGATTTGTTCACTAGGTTTTTAAGATAATTTTAGTTATTTTTTTTTAAATTAACGTGGGTTCAAAATTGATAGTTTAAATCTGGTTGCATGTGTCAAAGTAGCAACTGGACTTTTTTTTTTTCAAAGAGAAAACAGGGTGTAGGCTGCATATCACATATATCATAAATTAACAGGATTAACTTGCTTTTACATGGCTGTTCAGATATTTTTTATTTCTTGTACACACCTAACTTGACTTATTATAATTTTTTTGCAAATGTATGATTTTTTTTTTTATATTTTCAAAAAATCATGTAAGCTCACTTATAGTGTTTGTGGAAAACTTATATTATAAATTATATCATACTATTGTTATTGGACCTACATATTGCTTCTTTTTTATGTAATAATAGTAACAAAATTCAGTTCATAAGGTGTTTAGAATTCAAAAAAAAAAAAAAGAAAAGGAGAATAGTCTGCAAAATTTTGCAATCATTCGGTGCAGCTTGGCTTAAAAGATAGTAGGCCTACAATGCATAATTTCTAGCAAGCAGTGCATCAGGCGGGAATTACATGTTCTGCAAAAGTGAGGTGATGCCTAAAGGTTGAGGAAGAATATGAATCTTGTGGATTTTGAAAATTTTGAGTTATATTTTTCAGGAATGGAACCAACACCCTGAAAAAAAAAAATTAAATTGTTGAGCTCAACAAACTTGAAGGGAGAGGATGCTTTAAATGATCTGATATTTATTTAGTACTATTACTAATACAATTCACATTTTTTGACATAGATAAATATGATTTAAGTTCAAGCAGATTAACTAGACTTAGATTGTATTTTTGTAAAGAGTCGACTTTTTTTTTATTAAAAGTCCCTATTTCATTTTTTGGGACTCAATGGTGATAAAGAAAACAGATATCAGGTAAAAACCAGAACAATTTCCACTCCTGACCAATAAATTTCTTTGATCACATTCTCTTCTGTACATTTCTATAAACAGTCAATTCTGGTTGAAATATAAATGAAATAAATACGTATAACTCGGAGGAAAACTGAGCGCTAATAATTATAATGGTAATTGATTTTGAAAAGGCCAATTTGCAGAGAGTGAAATGATTAAGTGTAAAACCTGATGGGAAACATGTGAATCTTACTTTTATGTACCCAGTAGTTGCTACATTATCTTTCCTTAAAATTTAAAAATTGAACCTTACTTTAGATTTTTTAATCCAGTATTAAGAGGTATTTCAGAAAGAATTCCACCAACTGTAGTTTTTGTGGATTATTTGAAAATTATTGCACTTTAATATGTTAGTTCCATTTTTTCTTTTTTCACATGTTAATTTTTTAAAATGATTCTCCCTTACCACTAAGTTTTTTTTTGTTTTTTTTATGTCTTACAGGATACTTTGGCTTATTATTCTGACCCGAATTTCCGAGGCTACCTAGCAGATCCAGAAAAAGTTCTTGAGGCCAGAGAAAAGTTAGCGCAAAAGTATGGTTATAAACTTCCTGATTTGAAAGATGATCCTGTGAAAGAAATGCTGTTGATGAGAAAGGATCCACTCCAGATATTTTATGGTTTAGAGCCAGGATGGGTGGTAAACTTGACAGAAAAATGTATTTTAAAACCTAAAGATGAAGACTATTTAAGATATTATCATACAGCATACTAATTGATTGTTATGGTGTGAAAGTTTATTTTGGTGGATATTTGTGTGAAACATTTTATGCTTTTTTTTTTTAATGTGTCGAATGACATAGAGTTCATTTTATGCAAATATGCTTTTGCCTGATAAAAATTCTTTTTTTATTTTGATTATTTTCATTGTATTTATCACAATGAATAAATTGAGTTTATTTTTCATTTATTAGGACTGAATTGAATTTTTGCAATAAGCATAGCACATATGATTTCTATGCATGAATGCATGAACAAACCATAGCTTGTTTCTCTGAAGAAAAATCAAAATAAAATTAATGAATAAATAATTGAGAAATGGTTCAAAATCTTGGTTAGAAATGGCAAAACAACATAAAGAGATAGTTTTACAAAAGGCTGATGTTATTTACACAACCCAAAAGTTTTTATTATTGGCATAACCTGTTGTGTCAATTACTGAAATGGCCCCGTTTTCATTATTGGAACAACCTGTTGTGTCAATAACTGAAATAGCCACGTTTTCATTATTCAAACAACCTGTTGTGTCCAAAACTGAAATGGACCTGTTTTCATTATTGAGACCTCGGTCGTGAAAAAATATTACATGTTACGAGGGACGTCCGAAAAGAAACAGGAAAAGGGGCATAATTCTTGAACCAATCCATATTTTTTAATTCTGTAAACGGAAAACACCAGTACAACAAATTAACTTTCACAATGCGCAGTTTCAGCACCATTGATGAACGCACTATTGAACACTACTGGTTCCAATATGGCTACCCCCATCAAAGAGTGGTCAAAGCTGGAGGTCAGAGCTGTTGTGCGTTTTTTGTTTTCGAAAGGAACAAAACCTTCTGAAATTCACAAACGAATAGCAGAAACATATGGTGAGGGTGCTATGTCAAGATCTAGAGTGTATCAATGGTGTACTTGGTTTGGGGAGAGCCGAACCAGTCTAGGTGCTGAACCAAAGTCTGGTCGCCCGAAAACATCGACCAACGAGGAGAACACAACTCTTGTTGAAGAACTCATTAGATGTGACAGGAGGATGAAGATACGCGAAATTGCTTTGAAACTCGAAATTCCAAAGAGTACAGTTCATGAAATAGTCCATGACACTTTGGGATATCGGAAGGTGTCTGCAAGATGGGTTCAGGTTCCAAAAATGTTAACGAAGGATCACAAGCTTCAAAGGGTTGAAATTTCGCAACGCCTTCTGCAGCGATGCCAACAAGACAATGGAGATGAGGATACGACGCATATTGGTGTAGGGCCTGGTGGAGATTTTCAAGCAAACGATAACCTCTTTGACAATCTGATTAGTAGATTACTGGTGATGAAACTTGGGTCCATCTGAATACCCCAGAGACAAAGCGCGACTCCATGACTTAGAATATTCCATCCTCTCCCGTCACCAAAAAGTTCAAAGTGCAGAGGTCCGCAGCTAAAGTGATGGCTACCGTGTTCTGGGATGCGAAAGGTGTGATCCTCTTAGACATTTTGCCACAGGGTCAGTGTATCAATGCTGCCCGATTCTGCAGCACTCTTGACCGCCTTAAAGAAGCAATTCGTCGCAAAAGACCTGGGCTCTGGAGAAGGGGTGTTGTGCTTCAGCATGATAATACGACCCCTCATTCAGCAAACCTTACACAGCAATGGCTGCAGCGCTACGGTTGGGAAATTCTTCCTCGTCCTGCCCACAGTCCAGACCTGGCACCCTCTGACTTTCATTTGTTTGGACCCTTGAAGCGCCATTTAGGAGGCATGGCTTTCGAGACAGAAGATGACCTCATCAGTGAATTGAGGAATTGGTTTGATAATCTTGACGTTGATTTCTTTCGAGTGGGTATCAATTCGCTGCTGTCGCGCTGGCAAAAATGCACCGATCTCCACGGGGATTACGTTGAGAAGTAGTGGAAGAGTGAACTTCAATCTGTGTGAGTTTCAAATTTATCTGATCAAAACTCTTTGAGTTATGCCCCTTTTCCTGTTTCTTTTCGGACATCCCTCGTACTTAGACAATTAGTATCATACACCTCATACAGAGGAATCCATTTAAATTAAAGTTAACTCTGTTAGGGTAAGTTCTTGCTCGCATTCATCATATTTTTTGGTGCTGAGGTGTTGATTTATCCAGATTCCGCTGTACTTTGTAAAATTTATTTACTTATAATTAACTAACAATGCAATACATCAGGACTGGGACTGTAGGCCCTACATTTGTTAATTATTGGAAAAAGGCACAATGACTTCTAATGTTCTAACATTGTTCAAACGAAGTCACTCTAGATACTGAGCCTCCAGAATGCTTCAATCAACCTTGTATATATTAATCCGCTGTTATGTAGATTCAAAATTAACATATTACAAAAAATCTATTTAAAAAGTTGTACCCGTCTCCATAAGTCGTGAGCTAAAAATGGCTCAGTGCAAGAGCAGCAGGCTAGTTAACGTTTCTGAGAGTGAGACCAAGAGTTATTCTTCAAACCTGCAAGCTAATACAAAGACCTCCGCAGGCTTTTTTTTTTTTACAAGGTCTTGACAGAGTTTTATCAAAAGATAATTTGCATACTCATGTTATTAATGGCCATTCAGTGACAGTTTACATTTTTGAGATGATTGTTCGTGTTTGAAGTAGGGCTACTGTGAGCTGAGGGACTACTTTTGTATATTAATACATTCCATTACTGAAAGTTGAAGATTTACAATGAAACGGAACATTCGCTGGTCAATTGTACAAAGTGCAATGCAATCAAAAGTAAGATAAAGGTAAAATTGTCATTTCATTATCAATTTACGTCCCATTTCATCAGAACATTACTAAAGACCATCATCGTCATCATCACTTTCACCACCGTAATCATAACATGTAGTAGGCCTACATTCATCATCATCATTTCTATCATGATAATCATTTTCATCATCATCATCGTTTCTGTCTTTTTAACTCCTTCTCTTCATCACCATCAGTGTTCCATTATTATCGCCATCGGCATCCTCATCCCCAGCACCATCGTCATTAGCATTACCTCCATCACCATACCAATTTATCATCATCATTATCATCATCACCACCATTGTGATGATTGTCACCATCGACCTATACACTCGCAACCAATTTTATATTATATTAGGGAGTCATTATAATCATCCTTAGACTTAAAAAACTTTCAAAGCAACCAAGTATCTTACCGGGCATGGAAGGTTTTCAATTTTTTTCTTTCTGCAGACAATAATTCAAACGATAATGATAAAACAAGGACACTAAATAATCATTTTTGTGGCATAATTTGTATGGATCTTACAAGATATTTCATACCAGTCCACTGAATGCAGTGTCCATTACACTCTGCCTATTAGACCTAGATCTAAACATCACTCCCAGGTTCAAGAAAAATATAAGTTCAAATTGACTCAATGCGATTTATCTAAACAGTTATGTGAAAACATATTGAGTATAGTCAATAAATTAAAAAGCACATACATGAAATGTAAATCCATGTTATATATTCTTCAGCGCTTGCTTTGCAGGCGCAGCAGAAGGGGAATGGCCTTATACATGTACATATAGATTGGCTTATCGAGTATGCGTTATATCCCGCAATACATTTTTTATTATATTTGTATAGTACAAAAATTAACAGTAGCAATTTACGACGAAGGTTAACTCAATAACAGGGTCAATTTCAGGAAGCTTTTAAAAATATTGTCAATGGAGATTGCAATACATGTTCATGTTTATTTCAATATTATTAAAATATTAATATTATCTTCACATAGCTTGATATTGGCATACACGTCTCCATTTTCCTTTTTTTTTTGTTTGTTGGCCTCCCTTTTTTATTATTGAAAATATAGTCCTCTGAATTCATAAAAGATGTTAGTGAATCTCCAACCTACACAAAATATATTCCAAAACAAATGTGTAGATGCTGTAGTGCCAGTATGACATCTAACTCGTGACACATATTGTAATGATCACAAGACAGATGTTAAACAAATTGGAATTTCTAATCAAACACTGTTTATTATAATTTTTATGTATTCGACAACCGCAAAAAGACGATACAAATTAAAAAGAGCCTCTTTTGCTGTTTTACCAATTAAACATTTTCAGGTCTACCTTACTCACATTTCAAAATGTCAGGAAAAAAGCATGTGAAAAAGATCCTGCTGAAATTTGCATAAACTAAGAAAAAAACCTTTGGTAAAGCTTACTACGAACATTTCATAAAATCATACCTCAATGTTAATTTAACAATGAAGCAATACTGTACGCATCCAATTTTAATGGGACCTTTTTATCTCAGGAGAATAAAGGAAGCTTTAACACGCACACACTCTCACACAGAATTAGAATCGAAGCATCAAGCATACAAAGAAGATAAGAATAATCATAAATTACGCTTAAGAAAATTAATGATGAATAGAAATTTATTTCTCTTGTTTTGTGTTGCGATTTGTATTTGTTGTGTTTTTCAAACCAAACACATGATTAGATCTTGTGATCGATGCATCAAAAACCCTTTTGAATTTGCTGTATGATTTAAAGACAGCGCAACCTCTAATTTCTAAAGCCATGGTTGCAGGTGTGCACTGAATGGAAGTGGCATGGACGGTCTAGACTAGGCCAAAGAGCAGTGCAGTCTTCAGACTAGGCCTAGCTAAGAGTGAGACTTGGGGTTGTCAGGTGCTTGTTGTAGGATGGTGGGGCCAAATCAGAGCTCAAAAAAGGTCAAATACGAGGCCCATGTTGTCAAACCTGAGAGTTTAAAAAGGTGCAGATATCTACGCTTAGAGTAAGAGCCAAACTCTTAAAATATTCCTCAACCCCAATCAAATTTACTATGAAAGGGATATATGTAAATAAATAATACTCATTCTATTTAGTGTATAATGATACTTTGGACTAGATGGCAACCCTGATCTAAATAGTGCGCATAGGCCTTTTTCAGAGAAAACAGGTTGTGCAAATAACTCAAAAGGCGGGTTTTCCATTATTGGCACAACAGGTTGTGCAAATAATCACTCCCTTTACAAAATGAGTCATTTGTCAAGAATCACCCAGCAAAAGATGTCAAGGAAATAATGAAATTATAATGGTCATCCCTTAAAAATCTGAAGAAAAAAAACTGTCTCAGTATATGCAGCCATTTTTGTCTTCTTTTGCTTGATGGGAAATTGTCAACAAAATAAATGCTTATTTCATATGGGTGAGCCGAAATGCCGGAAACCAGTCCAAATTAATAAACATCCCAAATGCTTGAAATAGTAGCGTGCTTTAGAGAAAAAGCTTTAAATAGTTCAATATCTTTGTAAAGCCTTGCTTAAAAAAATGTTGAACTCAATATTTTGCAAACCTCACTGAAAGGATTTTTAGCCAATGTCATTGCATATTTTAAATGTATAAAATGCAACTTGTTTCATTTTGTTACAGACCCACAACACATTTTATGTGACTGATACACATCAACAATCACATATAATATGTGGTTGAAAAATTATAAATATGGAGATGTCATATGACATGTCTTTGTCAGGCACATCTGCTGAAAAGCTTTTTAAATTAAGGGAAGCCTGAACCCCTTAAATTTAGTGAAAACCCTTGAAAAATGACTTTTTTTACATTTGTATTGCTTATGGTACATTAACTTTTGCTTTTTAATGTATTGCAAAGTGTTTTTTTGTTCAACACAGCTAAAATTTTCATTTCCACATTTTTCTGACCTACCCTCAGCTAAAATTCCAAAAAATTCTTATTTTCTGTTTCTAGACCTATCAACTTCAACCATATATATCTTTGTCCGTATTCAACCTAGGATTAGGAACAAACTGTTTGGACCATAATAATCAGTGTTAAAAAGTTGACTTTATAAATTACTTATAGAAACAACTTTTACCAACTTTCCTTTTCACAACAATCCAATGCTGTCGTTCAGTTCTAATTTCAAATTCATCGTGAAATTTAGTATATTTTATGTTCTTCAACTTTAAACATGTTTTTCTCAGTTTCTTGTTTTTTCAGACTGTTCCTTACTTCTTAACAACATAACTCAGTCATTTGTAGGTCAAATTACACCAAATTTTGCATGGTGCTTACCAATTGTTGTTGGAGGGTTTGTTCTAAAGAAAAGTACATAAATTAAAAATGTTTGGATTTATGACCTAAAATCTGGTACAGTGCAGCAATTTTGGAGCATCAAAAAATTTAAAAATTTGTAAAAATTTTTGTAAGAAAAATGCAGATTAGATTTTAATACAGGCTCTCTATACTACTTTTATGCTCTTACAAACAAAAAATGGACACTGTAGCCTCATAAACAAAAAAGTTATGGCGTTACAAAGTTTGTCACTGTATGACCTTGAAACCAGGTCAAGGTCACATTATAGTTCAGTCTGTAGATTTTGTTAATATCTAGTATGTGATAGAATATCGTATTCCTAGCATAATTTGGAGTAAAATTACAGCCTTTCAAAGTTTAGACTTTAGGCTTCCCTTAAAAAAAAAACAAAAAACAAGTTCAGAAATTCTTAGGATGGGAAAACATTTGAAAGTTTTCTATACATTCAAATATTGCTATAATTGAAGTTATTATCAGGTTGCGTAAAAAAACACACTGCTGTAAGTGTAAGTCTATATTCATGTCCTGCCCATAAATTGACTGATTTATTTCTACCACGACTGGTTTTTTTTTTTGTGTGTCTGTGTCTTATCAAGCATTAATTCCCTTTCCAACAACGGTTATAGGACATGCAAGAGTATTATCTGCAAGTTTGATTTTTAGGTATTTTATATTCTTTATGGGAACAATCAAGAATAAACTAACAATAACCAGAAACCAAAAATGGAGAAACTGAACCTGGTTATTGAGAAAATAGATCCAGAAATTAAGAGTAAATATGTTTTGCAGCAAGTCTTGATGAGGTGGATGATGCAAATTTATTACACTGTGGACAAAAAAATTTGTTTTCTTTGACATCCCTTTTTTCAAATTAAAAATCCCATGTCTTGGCTCGCAATGAACATAGCTTTAGCAAGTTTTCACAAATTACACCTTGTAGAAAGATTTCTCAGCTTGTTCAATGGTTTAAAATATCTGATAAGTGACTCTTGACTCATTTGAACTGGTGCTGAGACATGTCTGTGTAAAGAGTAGATTTGAAGCTCTTATAGTTTTGGAAGAAATAGGAACAAGTCAAAAATGTAATAATGGAGACAGCCCTGAAGTAATACCAAAATTTAAAGAAAGAAACAAAAAAATACAACAAAGAAAAAGAGACATATTGAATTTAATCATCATCATCATTGTTAAAGCGAACACAGCCTGTCAACGGGACAAGGAGAATACACACATAACATAAACAAAGAAACACGACACTGGCCACGGACTTACTCAAACAACAATCACGGTAGATAAAACATCGACTGCAACAAGAGGTTCACGCAATTGAAACGCAGAACACCGGGGATAGGCGACAGAAAAACTATATTATCAGAAAGGATAAATAAATATAAAGAAGTAGGAAAGTTACATAGAGAAGAAGACAGATAGATAGGATCGTAGAAATTATACGAAAAATATCTCTTGGAGCCGGACCAATCCGCCACAACGTGTAGCCAGGACTGTCTTCCTCCAGCGTTCAGTGCAAAGTGACCCACTCCTCCAAAGATCCCGCCAGTGTGCAACACTCTAATTAATTCGATGTTTTTCCTATGGAGAAAACAATATTCAAACAAGAGAGCGTTCGAAAAGATATAGACGAAAGTGCCGTGCAACCCTTTAGAAGTAAAAGGACTTGGAATGATTAGTATAGATGCCATCCAATGAATCAGCAGCATACCTACATTGGGCTGGAAAACTTTTGACCGGTAGATATTTGGCCACGAGGCCTACGAAAAGGTTAGCTTTCCATGATGCTCCTAAGTTCTGTCAAAACCACAAGCAGGTAAAGGAAGTAAGAAAAAAAATTAAAGAATGGATCAGATTAAATATTAATAGGAAACTGAGGATCTTCTTATGCAACATTTGTTGTTAATATACCCAGGAAACCACTTTATAGCAAAGCTTGCATTCAAAACAATAGTGGATAAAAGCTTTATATAGAAACAATTCACACATAGCAATATTGTTGGAATCATTCTCAGTATAGGTTAGAATATAAATTACTCCGCGCTGTAACCTTAATTGCCATTAACATGCTGGCAATCGCAATAATAAAGAATCTATTAAAAACCCGGGGGAAACAAAGTAAAAAGGATTTATAAAATTATTAATCAGATCGAGAAATCATGGGCGATCGATATTTCGATGAGAAAACTTAAAAAGCCAATCCCCAAAACTGGTCAAACAACTGCACAAAAGAAACTCGATTGCACGCCTTACAATATAAAATAATAACGCACCAATGTAATGCTGAAAAGAATGGGATTGAGAATCGTACCCAGAAGCATAGCAACTGTCAGGTCTGTAAAACTCGAGATTACTTGACGCACTTCTTTGTAGGATGTGCGGTGGTAAAGCTGTTGTGGAAAGGAATAATAGTAACAATAAATCGCATTTATCAAACGCATATCTAAAAAAATCTAACTCTACGCGCTTCACATTTTAGATAATACCCAGGGCAATAATACAATACATAATTTCACTTTAGCAAAGCACATGAATGTTACACATCCACTCTCTTTTTTAATATTCTCCCTCCCTATCTCTCCCTCCAGTCCTCTGTCTATCTTCACCCACTCTCTTCTCTCTGTCTCCCACCCTCCCTCTCTTTTCCAAACAGACACACGCGCATACATACCCTATGACTACGACAACCACAGCTATATTTATTTAAAAAGCATTCAATTAACAGGTATGTTTTTAGGTTTCTTTTAAAAGTTTCGACATTTTTATAGAATGAAAAGATAACTCTCTATCTCTTTAGAAGAAAAAAACAACATAAAGTTAACTCCTTCTAGGGATCTGGGTCTCAAAAACTCCGGAGTTTCCTCAGGTGAGCAGAAAATAATCACTATTTACTGATCGGAAAGTTGTGTACCTTTAAAAGTAAAAATGCAAATCCCTCCCATCAACTAAGACTATTTGGCACTAAATGCGAAATTTGAAACCTCATTTTATTTTCGACTTGATGCACTATAATTCATTTATTGATTAATTCATGTATTTATTTGTTCTATTTCTTTTTTTTTTATCTATTCATTTATTTATTATTTGCTTTTGTGTCCATCTTTCTATGTATGTTTTATGTTTATTATCTTAAGTTATTTTGGTCTTAATCATATTTATGTATGTGTTTATCTATTTTACTTAATTTAACTTAAAGGTTCAACCGCGTCTCACCTCAAGAAGGTATTTTGAATTATATGTATTTAAGTTTGTGTGCTCAGTTTTGTCCAGCCTCTATAGATTAGACAGTGTGATAGCCCGTGGTTTCGGCAGAAAAGATGGCAAGTCTTCCTGGAAATAATATGATATAACCTCAATTAATTTCTAACACTCACTATAATTAATAATAGACGCTCACTATAATTAATAATCACTGAAATGTAACCTGCAATTAATTCTAACAGTACACTCAATATGTATAATTCCCTCTGTCTCCCACCCTCCCTCTCTTTTCCAAACAGGCACAAGCACATACACACCTCATCACTACCACCACAACCATAGCCATAAGAATTAAAATTGAAAACATTGAAAATATTGGTCATAAGATTAGATATATGCGCTTTATAAATAGACAGAGATTATTATTATCTTTCATCACTCTTGAAACCTTCAATATTTCTTTATGTAAAGAACATAATCCAATGTGTTCGCTTGATTCAGAAATAAACTGTATCTCATTATCCAACCTAGTCCCTTTTTAGAGAGTAATTTCTTCAGGAGTTACAAACTAAAGACGTATTTTTTTTCATAATCCTCCGCTCAAACCTGTTTTCAGTTAAGCTTATAAAGTTGTTGCTATCATACCTATTGCCCATGACTTGAGATTTTCAATAAAAGTTATTCTTTGTCTACCTCTACTTCATTTGTCTTCAATCTTTCCGATGATTGCTAAGTTTTCTCAAAGTCAAACCTTGTTTCGGCAAATGTGACCTAAAAATTGTAGTTGCCTGTCTTAAGTTATATTGGGGTTATAGTTTTAATTAATGATCGATCAAGACTAGCTTCTTTCAACCGATTCATTGGATTTTTTCCGTCCATGATATCGTCATAATTTTTTTAAATAAACCACATTTCTACTGCACCTAGTTCTCTGTTTCCTTGTTAATTGCCCCAACGCTCACTACCATAACAGTACTGACCATACAGTGATACACACGGTTTCTTTACCCTCATTTTGATTTCCATACGTATTGTTCGCCCGTATTGTTTTCATTTTTTTTAAGTATGTGTTATTGGATATGGCTTCTCTCCGATCCGTTTGATATCACTGGGTAGTCAAGATATTTGAATTTTGTAACTTGTTTGATTTGTTCACCTGTGCTAAAGATATTGCATTTGGAGTTAGAGGATTTCTTTGGGATGATCATACATTCGCTTTTCTTTTTCTTTTAAATTCAAAGATTAGTTCATTCTTTTGATCTCTAAACTAAAAAAAAACTAAAGTATCTAAAAGGTTTTCATTTGCTCATCAGATCTTTCTATTAAAACTGCATCATCTACGTACCTGAGATTAAGATTTTCTCCATTCACTTTGAAGCCTTAAATTTTCTTTAAAATTATTTCACTACCGTACATAGATTAAATAGATCAGGAGACATTATAAATCCCTGCCTCACACTTCTTTTGGTGTATTTGAAATCAATTACAGATGGTTTGATGTAATTACTCTCCTCAGGTTTTCTCCATCAATGTCTAATTTTCCTAGCATATTCCTTTAGAAGCCACGATTGTTGTTATCATTATTATTACTATTACATGTATTACTTTTTCGCTCAACTATAGACTCCGAAAATAGTAGGATTTATTCTCTAAAGCCTATCTCTTCTCTTTAAGAACAAATATTTCATTCAAGAAATATCAACTTGACAATCAGGTTCGAACAGGAATAGAATTAGACTCATGTTCAAATCAGTGTTGAGAAAAGGGGAAAGAAGTCAAACAGAATAATACATTAGTATAAGCATGGTGTTAAAAACTGCTCGAGTAAGTTTTATCCTCGCCGTGGTTATTATTATTTGACTTATTTGAAAATGAAATGCCAATGCCATTTGTTGTGACATAGCAATATGATATATACAAAAGAAATATGTGCCAACCTAACACGTTCTTTAACAGCTATTCAACAAAATAAGATTTTAAGAACATTTTTCTTATTCATTTTGGTGCCCAGTTTTCTTTATCCCTTTCCTGATTTATTCAATTCTGACAAATGGATCGTCGTCGTCGTCGTAGTGGTAGTGGTAGTGGTGGTAGTAGTAGTAGTAGTAGTAGTAGTAGTAGTAATATGATCATCATAATTATTTTGAATAAAAAAAAACCACACACACACACACACAAAAACCAATAACTGTACAACATAAGAATCCATCTTGACCTTGCCCATGTCTGAAACTATTGGCTCAGCCTAGAATGGTCATAACATACTAACAAAGTCACCATAGCTCGAGACCTATGTGACGAACACTCAGTCCCTGCTGGACTGAGAAATGCCACCCTGCAGCTTTGACTTGAGTAACCTTTTCAGTAAATACAGGCTGTATTCAAAATGATAAACATGAATATGATTAATCCTAATATTAACAATTTAACCAAACCAGGTGAAATAGTTTCGGAAGGCGCGGGGGGTTGGGAATGATTAATAATTAAATAAAGCTCTACTGTATTTCCTCCCCAAATTATGTTCCTCCTAGACAAATCTTAGATCTCTGATGATGAAAAAAACCTTTTATATCAGTAGATTTGAAGAATAGTCAAGACATTTTAAAATAAAATTTAAGCAACGCAGAGTAGGCATCAGAGCCTGCACTTTTGCTTCATTACTGACAGGAATGTCATCACCAAATGTCTTATTGCCAACTCTGCCGGCCAAATTGAAGAGCAGTATTGTCAGTGTTACTGTTAAGTCTATGGACGATACTGCTTTCTTATTTGGCTACGGTAGAACTATGAAACCATGGATAAACAAGTGAAAACTCATTTCCACTATCAACAGGTCCCCCTTGAAATATCATATTGTTGTTAAATGAACCAAATTGAAATACTGTTCCAGCAAGTTAAAATGGCTTCTTAGAAATAAAAAGTCAACTCAAGCACACAGTATTTTCTGCATAAACCTGTTTATTTTCACACATACATTAGAAAAAAAACAACTGCTAAACAAGTATAAAATCGTTATATTTTCTTTAACTTTAAGTATTGCTCGATATTTTGTTCACTTTTTAAAAATTATCCCGCTTCCTCCTTTTCTAGTCAAAATGAAATTGATTGATTAATGCAATATAATTACACATATAGGGACCTATAACAAACTTGATATGACTATCACAAACATTTATTGATTAGCTCTTATTTTTTGTAAATTATACTGATATGCATATTTATTATCACCTTTTTCTGAATGCCTTCACTGAATCTCCAAACGTCATAATAAACAATACCACCATTTCATGGAACACATAACAGATTTACAGCGTATAGGCCTACCATTTTACTATTAATAGCTGGCAAAAAACAATACAGCCAAAGACAGTTTCAAGTATGATCATGGACAAACCTTTAGAAAATAAACCAGGATGAGAGCAAAATGGTTTTGGATGGATATGTGTTGTCAGCTTTGCGAGTTTAAAAGGCTGTGACAAGTAGAAATCATCTTTGAAAACAGAAGCACACTATATGGTTTCTAAGGCTACTGTTCAATTTCATAAAATACTTGCACTTGTGAAAAAAGCCACAGCTTTAAAAGCATGTTGCGGAACATCTGCCACGTTTTGTGTAACTTTTGATATGTACATGTTGAGACAGATCAAACGCAGTGTACAAATGAAAATTATGCACCATATCAAAACAGCAAAAAAGTTTTAAAATGCAATTGTAGAAAAGCTTGTCACAGACAGGTTCTACAAACAAATCAAAACAAGAAAAAATTGAATTTTGTTTACTTATCCTTGCTCTTTCAATATTCCTTCAAATTTTGTCACAACAAAGCCAAGAGCAAAATTTAATTGCTGGGTTGCAGGCTGTCTGAGGAGCGATAGTTTCTATTTCTACAAGTTGGCAACTTATACAAAATTGCATATTCACATTTTTTTTTTTTAACGCATAGTGTGCACCTGATGGAACTTACTAAAATTAGAATGAAAATTCGTCAGAACCTGTTTAGAGTCTAAACATGTGTTCTCAATTTCAATTGCTCTTATAAAGAAATTTTCTGCAATGGCGTATTTCATTGGGCTAGGTTACTACATGGTTCTGTATGTTAAGTATAAATTTATAACTGAGCGAATGTGTGCATTAATGCACCAAAAATATGCTCCATGAAAGGATGGCTCACCAGTTTAAATGGTTAAAAAAAATTTTTTTACATCAATGCTAGTCACAAAAGTGCTTGAAAACGGAAGTGGTCTCAGTGCAACAGTCCTCTTCAGAATGACTGCCACCCACACTTTTCAGGTTTTTTTTTTTTTTAACTAATAAATCAATAACACTGTTTTCTTTTACCTCAATTACTATTATTTAAAAACATGAATCTTTTTTATTTTTTTTTTATAACAACAGCATATGCAAAAAACAAAAGCAATCTACATCTAGATATATTAATATTTTTAAAAAAGCTGTGATCAATAACAATGAAATTAACAGTGAAAGATACTTAAACTTGCACTAACCAGTTATTTTCTTCTGATATGAAAGTCTTGAATCTATAATGTAACACAATCAGAAAGGTATGATGTATCCTGACTTCTACATTATTATAATTCAACCAACAATTCAAACTCATGTAATTTAGAAATTAAATATATGTACATCTTTTAACTATTGACCCTGGCCATTAAAAAAAATATCCTAGATAAATCGCAGTCAGGACATAAAATGGAAAAAAAAAAACTTTACTTTCAAAGAAAAGGCAATCTGATGTGCATTATATAAACAAGATTTGTAAAAGAGCATGATAGTTAATGAAAGCAAATATATAAAGGTGTGTGTATACTTCATTTGGTGGGATTACTTAGTTGAGATGCTATTGTGAAAGACTGAAATTGTTGATCATGGTTTACATATATAAAGGAAAGATCATGAAACTGTAGTTAAAAACGTAACAGAAGAAATCAGAAACAATGGCAGCACCAATGAGTCATAATAATCCATTTTCACTTATGACTGTATCAGTAGTAAAAAATCAAAATGTGGCTGAACATGATACTTATACATGTGTAAGGAAAAATGTTTTAATTAAACTTGGTACTAGTAATCAGGTAAAAAAACAGAATGACCTTTAGTGCAAGGCAAGCTCATGATTATGTATGGGGAAAAAATTTCTTGCCTGATCACTATCAGGCCAAATAAGTGTTTGCAATTTGCAGAATCGACATCTGTGTCACCTCTTTAGGCCGAGTCTATGCAGGCTCAATCCAGCAAAAGAAAGGTATCTGAAGGTATCAGGGCCATGAACATAACCCCCCCCCCACAATGGCAAAGATATAAAAACTGCTGCACTAGATATCAACAAATGATCAATGGTGAACAGCTTAATAAGTACGCTGTGTTGCATATTGTTGCATCTGTGAGTTTGTTCAACCATTACAAATACATGTAAATATAATCAAGCAAGCAAGGCGGATCCTTAAAGATTCCGTGTATTTACGGGAGCATTTTAATCTGAGTGCTTGAGATCACTTAACCATTACTGATTATGCACAAGCTAGGTGGATCATCAAAAATCTAGTGTGATAACAGTAATTTTTCACTGCTTTTTTTTTTGTTCAATTATTGTTCAACAGTAACTGATGAAGTTAGTGTATGTGGTGAATATAAGATTTTTAAAGAGTCTGTGGGGGGAGCAAGAACGATTGAGGGATGTTGCAGAGAGCCATTTTAAAAATGCCCCTTTCCCTTTCCCCTCCCCTCCCCAATACATTCACACATTTCACCAAACAGTTACCCAACTACATCAGTTTCTATCCCTTGCAATCAAATTCCTACAACATCCCTCTGGACCTCCCGAAATTGTTCCTCTTGTTGGTTCCTTTCCCTCTCCCTCCACTTTTCTCCACCCACAGACTCTATAATTATATGTTCACCACCATGCACTTAATTCATTGTATCAATGTCTATCCTCTATAATCACATTCCCAACAATTTTTTTTCTCCGGAACTCCACCAATCATTTTTCTTGCTCTGCCTTTCCCTTTTCCTAATCCACTAACTTGTAAACAATTGTCACTTCTCTGTCCCGTGCATCATTTTAGTTGTGTCCTCTGTAACGTTGCATAACTGATGAAGCCAATAAAGGCAAAACGTTTTTCATGTTTATAGCAATTGTGATACAAGAATATAAGTTTGTGACTCTGTTTTCTCATGTTTAATTTATATCGATCCTCTAAAGTCATAAATATATCCCCTTAAATCCTCACATTTCTAATAGTTGTTCTTGAGTGTGATGCTTTTGCTCTTTCTTTATTCTGCAGCAGGTGGAGAGTAAGAGAAAGATGAGAAAAGGTTTCATGATCTCTCACATTCTTCAAAAAAATAAAAAAAAAAGGCCTGACCCAGAATTTATTTGTGTAGAGCATTTGGTCTAAATCTGTTGATGGGTGTTTCTAGTCAATCAAAAAGTACCTGACAAGTGGCTGAATCCACAATAAAAACACCCATGAAATAAATAATTTTAAATTTTAGGGTTCCTAAGCTTGCTATCATTCATACATATATATATATATATATATATATATATATATATATACATACACAATGTATATATATGTGACTATATAATGACTAAAAATCGTCTTCATTTTAATGATGTAGAAAAAGTCAATCTGTTCAACCCAGTGAGATGTGCTCAGCTTTCTTCCATAGCTAGATCCTGGTTAAGATCTATGTTGAAAACTTTATGAAAATTAGATATGAATGTAGTTTTGCATTATCTAGCTTTAATTGATGCAGAAAATTTTGGAGCTCCAGAGAATCATAAACACGATATCACATTTTACTTCATGGAGAGCTCGTGACCTTGTACAACAAAAATTTTTGCAATCTCAAATCTTAAAAGCAGATTATCTGAAACATGCTCATGCTTATCTGTGAAGTACATAATTAATACATTAATACAACAGTCAAATCACTGTCTCTGTCAAAGGTGCAAGATAAACTAAGCACACTGAAATACACTTATCTATGTATCCAGTCAATATCAATGTAAGCAGCTAAATTTACAACCTATGCATTTCAAAATACATAGTCAATTGGCCAATTCAATATAACTGTCATAAGCCATTAAATTTACAATAAACATGATCTGAATTAATTTTCTTTTTTCCAAAGCACTCAATGGTGAACTTATTTCTGAGCTACCTTTCAAATCTTCAATAGTAAATAGGCTTGGGTTACTTTGCTCGCAATGGCTATGGAATAAAACGTACTTAAGATATAACTTTGTGAATGAAGAATAACTAACTATGAATAATGAAAAGCATAAAGAAAGAAAAAAAAAAACTGTTTTGACAAAGTCAGCACTACATGAAATGAATTTTCATCAATAGTAAAGGCAGACAAAATAAAATGACATATGTGCATAATATATCACAAGGATTTAGCATATGCTTTGGCTCGAGAGTAAGTGTGTTACAGTCTTGCACTATCAAGGGATAATACAAGTAGTGGAAATTCAAACAAGGCATTAAGCTATCTGTACAAATATGACATCAATATGGCATTGCATGGTCTCCTCCAGGGAGCGATGCATGTTTTGAAACAGTGAGCAGCATCATGGTGAAATGTAAAGAAAAGAAAGGTTTCATTCTCTCCGAGGATTTATGAATTTTTTGTCTTCAGAAATAAAACACTTAAAACCAAACTTTTCAAATGTGGATGCTTGTGATTAAATAAAAAAAAAAAAAAAAAAAACGTTTCCACACCAAGCGTTTTTTTCTCCGCTAACAGTGATCATAATTATTTATGGCTTTGACAATTTTTAACAAAATAATATCAATATTAGCATTACTTTTGTTATCACTGCATGAACTTTTTTAAAAAAGAATGCAAAATTAGGTTTGAAAATGATAAAAATAAGTAAGTCCAATTCATCTGGACTGCAAGAAAAAAAATAAATCAATAAAATGCATTTGTAGACACAAAAGACCTAGTCTGATTTTCTTCCCTTTTGCTCCTTAAGATTCTACATAATTTGACATAAGGAGGACTGCGGACAGCATTTAAAATTTTTTTTTCCTGTTTCCATCTTATCTACGTATAATATTTCTTTAACATTTAGCATAGTTAACTGATGCATTAAAAAAAAAGCACACTTCTAAGGAAACTCTTTAAAAAAGGCACTTCATCTACCAGACAAACGATTAAATACAAAAAGATACAGGATAATTCAAATCTTCTTTATCTGAAATTTTGGTTCAATCCCAAGTAATTTAAATAAGGTTCCCAATGATGAATTATTCCTTGATAAATGTGTAGTGTCACCATAAAATGGGATGTTTCACTCAAAAATTGACCATGGAGAAACATCTTTTCTGCATCAAAGAGAGAGCAAATATAGAATTTAACCCTATGTATACATGTGGGGTAATTTTGTTCCCCCAAGGCTTGTTTTTATTTTTTTTTTTTTATATTTACAAAGGGAATATTTCTTTCAGCTTTTCAGTATCATACCTCAAAAAATCAATTTGACATATGATTAGATAATAATGATTCACAGGAAGTCAATATTGAACTGACCTGAGTTCATTTCTGAAACCCTCCATTTTTTTTTTTTTACTTTGTAAGGAATGGGCGATTTTGTTATTGGTATAGCGATTTTTTTACTATATACAGTATGGGGACACACAGTTAGCCCACAGATTTATAAGACTATATCAATATTTTGTTATTTGAAATGTGGGGGCACCCAGCCCCAACATACAATACGACAATAAAACACCTTGTACGGAAAGGGTTAAGTTGTACCAAGCATGAGTCTCCCATAGGTTACAAGAGTATTTTAAATGTGAAAAGTTGATAATTATGACAATTGTGCCCACACTCGTTACAGCCACAAAGCATCTCATTTTGTTTCCGTGACACTCGCCATGGGACTAAAAAACCACATTGGGGACTTAGCAGATATTCAGATTTGATTTTGGTGCATACAGAACTTTCACAACAAGGCGATCTCAGGTTTCAGGCCCCCGTCTGGCCAGGGCATTGGCAGGCTCAACTTCCGACAAAAAGGTTTCTGTGGATCTCAGGATGGGTCTGCTAGCCATTGTGCTATCAACCCATCTAATGAATAAATATTAAGGACATCAGATAATTTGATTACTATGAATCTTAATAAATTGGATGCCAATGGATCTCTTTAAGAGGTCAATGCCACAGGTTCTACACATGAAAACACCTGTCACAACTTTGAAGGAATAACAATCCTGGTCACAACAGAGAATCATATTTCATTTTGCTTTCATTACTTTACATTCAATGAACTGGACTACAACAGAGCTGTGGGACTTTTTCTGGTGGTTCATTGAAATTTTCTCTACACTCTTCATGTTTATGTATCGTGGCAATCTCTGAGAGAACTGTGTACAATTTCCAGTAAATTATGATATGGTGATGAGGTCAGAGACGTCAAGCATGGGGCAATATATGAAGGTTAGACTGAGGTGGGTCATAGTAATAGTTTACAACAAAAATTGATCTTGAGAAGTTTTCAATAGATGAATTCATGTGGGATATGCCACATAAAAAAATGAATGCATAGCAATGAATCATAAATCTTGAATATTTTCACCATTGCATCAGAAGTAAAGTCAAGCATATTAAAAAATATAAGGATGCCGTAAAGCTCCAAATAAGGCGGCGCCCATTGGGAGTGGGGTTAAGAGAGGAGGCAACCAATTGAACACAATTTGGAATAAGGATAGCTTGTGTTGCCAGTGTTTACCTATCATTCAGTTGGTGAAAAAAAAAATCTTTAATCCCTGTTCAGGGAATAACGACAACCCTTGCTATAACAAAATTTTATGACAAGGTCAAAAGTTGTTATTTTTAATGAGTTCACTGAATAGTCTCAACTTAAATTGAGGTTGCTGATTTCAAATCTGTCCTCAGAATTTCTGTATTTGCTTTCCTCACAAAGATATGTCTGTTGAAAAAAAAAACCTAGTCCTGGCGAGTGTTGTCACAGTGCAAACGACAGAACGTCATTGATGGCAGGCCTAACGATGTTCCTCTATGCACTTCACCAATAGGTTTGCCCCACACCACCCCAACCCCTCTTCAGTCTGCAAGATGTATGCTTGGTGTTTTTTTTTTTAATGAAACAAGGTCTAGCCAAGAGCACCATGCATGAAAAGTGTCTTTGTCTGAAAAGTTTGTTGCAGTGCTTGCGCCCTTAAATTTTTTTTCTCTCAGTCCCATAATCTTATCATGTTATTTATATATTCATGCAGAGAAGAGCCGCTACATTTACACTAGGTTTCTTTAGAGAGTACAACCTATCACACATCGGCAAAATTCCACATTTTCCGGAATGCATGTCATTTTTCAGGTAGAATTCCAGAACGAAACAGTAGGCATGTCTGCCATAACATCCTCACATGTTTTCTTGTAGTATAAAAACTGAGCCAGGCATGAGAAAAACTTTCTCTAATTTGGTTACTTATTTTCATAAATGACGAAAAAAAAAAAAAAA
>BLXT01004484.1:38690-48839 GCA_019648995.1 Plakobranchus ocellatus
AAAAAAAGAGAAGAAAGTAAATTCCTCCTTTTCTGTAATGATTTTATACAATATCATCAGCTTGATACTGTAAAAGAATACAAACTGAAGCCTACGCGAAATCAAGCGGTAATAATTATTAAGTGGACATGATATTTAACTTCAAAATATATTATTTATTTTTTTTTTTTTAACTTGCACCCATGGCTTTTTACAAACATGAAGGAGTCTTATGACGAAATTAATCATTTAAGTAAGGGAAAGTCAAATAGCAAATATTCATCTATTTCAATGCACATAATAAACAGATCCCAAAATTGATTAAAAGAACAATGTAATAACAAAGCTTAAATTTTTAAATATTTACACATTTTCCTAGTAAAAAAAAATTTGTCTTCTTGGTGTATTGCAGATGTCATTTCTTTTTAAATTGCTGTTCGATATTCAACAAATGAGGAAGTAAGGCACTTTATATATTTTGACAGAATTATTAATATTGCAAAGCAGAATTTTTTTTTCTCTCCCTACCTCCATCTTTCAAATAATGTAATTTTAATGAGAAAAAGCATGCATACCCTACCAGGGTCAGAAGCAAATTTAAAGTAAAATAGGTTTTATCAGAAGACAAACTAAAGTTTCTTTGAAACTTCTGCCAGATACAAAAAATCAAACTGACGTAATTATAAAGCTGATTTACCTTGACTTGTAAATAAGTCCAGGAAGCTTCTCTCTTGCAGCTGCAGAGCCCACACCCTGCTTAATGCACTTTCAACATTTACTTCAGGGGTCTGCCTCTTTGAATTTTTTAAACCATTAAATGCTGAGCACACAATTTGAGAAATCAATTGTTTTCCTAAATTATACCTGTCTTGAGACGAGTGAAGCAACTTTCATAATTCAAATCAGACATCTAAATTTTGGAAATTCATTGTAATATGTACCTTTTTGAGTAAAAAATTGAATAGTGCTTTAAGACATGAACATCTGTAATTTCTTGACAAAACACATTGAAAAAAGGAAACATATTGCATTAATATGCCTCCCTCTCAAACCATTGTACTCCTGACAGTGTTTCTAGGTATCTTTAAAGATATGAGGGTGGCAGCAATATATAAAAAAATTTAAAAAAATAAAAAAAGGACTCATGATTTCCAGATATGACTTTTTGACTTTGTGTAATCTGAATACAAATAGAGGATAGTGAAGTCAAGAAAATCACTCAGCAAATATTGCTGTCTGCACGTTGGTCACGAAACTTTTGAATAAATAATAGAATACTGACAGTAAAACATCTTCCAGTAGAAATGTTTTTGCAAGCGTTGATAGAATCACTTATTTGTTTCAACAATATTTCGCACCTGCCTTAAAGTCTTCGTTCAAAATCTTTGCTTCGGCACAAAGCTATATGAACATACCTCTGTTTTAAGGCCATCGCACATTAAAACACATAATGACAAAGAAAATCAGTGCTTATGATGAAATTTAAGTACATTGGTTAGATGCTGAAATAATCAAAAAAGCCTTTATCTTGAAACCAAAAACATGAATGAACTGATGAACTCATTTTCTGACGAACTCTGAAATGAGAGAAATAAAGGGAGTGATTAGATAATACATTGCTTTCAAATGCTTCTAAACAAAATATTGGAAATAAAAGGATTTCAATAATTAAACCCGAATTGAGTTTTTGCTTTGTTTTCTGATTTAGTAGTTTGTTGTATTCTTGACTTATTTTTTAAAACAATTTACATTTTTAAAAAAGCACGGAAAAAATGATTTTCACATATGGTCAGGTTAGTTTGGGAAAGCCTGGAAGTTTTTACAACTATATGCTACCCTGTTCACTATAGAATTTGGAATGTTCATATGCCTCTCTGCCTTGAAAACTCTACCTTATGTTGTTTCCCTAGAGAAGTTACACAATGATTGGGCTGAGATCTAAGTTTCAAAGGTAGATCTCAGAAATAAGAAACATTAATTCAGGTGAAGCAGGCACTAACCATCGCAGTTTTGATGCAATGTGGCATTAGTATTGGTCCCACCAATCCTGTGTCTATTCGAAGACTAGCCTTCACCATTCAAACAATATAGTGTCATCATACAAAGTCACACTATTGTTTCATCTATTCTCTGAATTCCACCCCCACTCCATGCAACAAGACTTGTAGGCTTAGGTGAAAGGGGCGGATATAGATGTGCAGAGTGTCATTTCAAACAACAAATTAGAGAGCAGGTGATACAAACATCTTCTAGCTAGAACGATGGACATGCCAAAGGACAAGAAAGCAGATGGTGATTCAACCCATAAAATTAGCAAGCAATATTGTAGCCATGTTTGCCACACTGCCCAATGCAAACGAGTCGCCCACTTTATCTCAAAATGAGAGGAAAAAAAGAGAGGAATTTGTGAGGATTCCATATTTTATTCATATTAAAGAAGAAAAAAGTTCAGGTCGACAATAACACCTCAATAAAAGCATTTTTTCAAGAAATCTGTGTTGTCACATGCTTGACTGTTTTAAGAGAAAATTCAAGCAGATGAGTACATTTCTCCGTTTTGCTCCAGTTCTGGCAAATAAAAAAATGTACAAAAAACAGAAGAAGACTTACATCTTCGTGGCGATGGTGGCAGGCCTAACACTTTCTGTAACTCTTCTTCATCAAATCTGCCATCGCTGTTTGTATCAAACTTTTCTAATGCAGCTGTGCTGTTGCTTTTCAACAAGGATAGGAGAGCATCTTCTTCTAACTGACCATTCTTCAATGGCCAGTTTGGGTAAGCCTCATGAAGATCTATAAAAGGCAGAATAGAAATCAAAATAAAAAATCTTTTTGAAAAACCAAGAAATGCATTTATTTTTTAAATAATATCAACTTTCTCCAATTGTCAACCAATACACTACTTTTTTCATGACTGCTCAAAATTATATTGTTCTCCTAAATAATCTCTTCTCTGCCACACATAGATTTCTTAAATAAATCTAGATTTGGCTCTACCTAATTCTATAACCTAGTCAATTCTAAGATTTCAGATTACTGATAATTAATTAATGTACACACATACATATGCAGAGATATGATTGAATTTATTGAAGGCTACCAACGCATTATTTAAAGAATTGGCACTCCATTAACTGCATTTAGCCTATGACAGCAAGGATTTGAAAAGGAAATTATCCTACAAAACTAGCACTTTGGCTGATGAATATAAGTGAAACAAAAAAATGCAGGACACGCTGTACATGTACAGTGCACAGGAGCACCCATCACATGATGTACAATATACAGCTGCAGCACGGTGTATAGGCTAATGATTTAATTTAGAGATATCTTTGTCATTAAATGCTTCTTTCACTATGACATTCCAGAAATGAGTGTCAATAAAATAAAATAGTCTTTTAAAAGAATGACTTGCAACACAAATATGAAGATGGGGCTATAAGTGTTGTCTCAAGAGGCGTAAAGCAGCATAAAACATGGGGCTCTGTGTGCTCTCCCCAATTAATTTTATTCCAGCCATAGAATAGATAACAAAGAGCATTATAATTAATCCAAAATTCAGAGCTGATGTAAACACGATGTGTCACAAGTGGGATCCAAACATTGTCCACAACTAGCATTGGTAGAGACCAAGCATATTTTTTTAATATCTAGAATATGGCCAACCTTCTCAGGGTTAAGCATCAATTACATTTTAGAACTGATCCACTTCTTGACGCTTAAATTTGGTCATGTCAGACCTGCAAAATTCATCATTTATGCTTAAAATATATTTGTTACTATCTCGCAACACTTGCAAGATTTCTGCCAAGTGGATATAAACTATACAAAATGCTCCAAAAGTATTGAATTAAAAAGCCATCCAATTAATGGACTGTGAAACAACATACTCTTCAAAGAGGGAATACATTTTTCATTTTAAGCAGAGCTATTTTAGTTAAAAATGACCATTTGACAAAAAAAGTTTCATTTATAACACATTGAAAGCAAACACTTGAATAAAGTGCAATCTTCTAACTTAGTTTGAATCAGTCAAAGAAAATGAAATACAAAGAGAGAAATACCTTCCACAGTATTGATTCCCTCAATGTGAAATTCAGGTTTGGCATTTCCATAGTTCTCAGTGCCTGTTGTACATAAACAGAAAAACACACTTAAAGAAGAAATAATCGTCACATGCTTTTCATGGCATCATCAACTCACAATAAAATACAATAAAATCCAGTAGCGTAAACAGCTGTGAAAAAAAAAATGTCTCAAGGACTGTCCTCAGATGTTGTAAAGAAAAATTATGGGAAAATTTCAAAGGCCTAGATTCAACATAACATTATTCATTTTTCACCACTGGAAACTTGACAAACTTTTAAACCATAAAATAATTTTGAGTGTGTGGCAAAAGTCATGCTGTTCATTTGGGTAGGTTTATGCATTATAAATAATGAAGATAAAATAGTCTGCTGGAAACCAGAAATAATATTCAAAGTAGCCTTATCCAGTGGTCTGATACTTTGAATTTGAATCTAAGCTATAGATGTTTTCAGAGTCCTGGAAAAAAAAGTATATGAGGCAAAAGTTTGAAACCTGCCACCTGTCTCCTGGCCTGACAAGGGCCAAAAAAAGCCTGAGATCACCTTGTAGTGGACATGCCATGTGCACAAAATCGAAAAAAAAAAAAATGACAGACCTTCAAGAATTTTGTTTGTTTCAAGACCAGTTCCAATAGGTTGGATATTGTCAAAAAAATTTTGATTGAAGAGATATTTGAAGTGAATGGCTCTTTCTTTGGCCTCCTTAAAAAAAAAATAAATAAATAAAATATCTATATTCATTCAGATTTGATATGCCTCTGTAAGAAAAAAGTAGTTTTAGTGAAGATCAGTGACTGAACATGTATAAAATGCAATCACTTTAAACTGTATACCAGGCTTTTAGATATTAAGCTTTACATTTGAGAAAGGCGACCTCTTTATTACCTTGCAATGAAGGATTTGATGCAACAGGATCAAAACTTTGTTCAGTCCATGGAGTCTCTACAGTTGTAGAGACAGCGTCAGTGTGAGAACTATCAGGAAAAGGCTCAGGCTCATCAATTACTTCCATACTGTTGTTAGTTACAGCAGCACTTATGTTGAGTATCACTGCATCTAGAGTGTCAAGACGATGCAGAACAGACTCAAACTCTGCACTCAGGGCAAAAACAGTCCTATTGATGCTCTGAGAAAAAAAAAACAAGAAAAAAAAATTACTGCTTTTCAGAGTAATCCTCACTCTTGTGACACACATTTTTCTGTCTAGATCATTAGGTTTTATTATACTCTTACAGACCCACTTCCTCCTCGCTGCCTTCATCATTATCTCATATTTCTGGGTGGATACTCCATACATATTAAGTGCCATTGATACAAAACAACTGTTAATAAACAATAATATGTGAAGTCAATGAATGGTTTGTAGAAAAATTTTTCCATCCCTACAGTAATGAATTGAGATCAAATCAATGTGCTACCAAACAGACCAGTTATAAATGAAATCAGTAGCTTTGCAGAAATGCCAAACTCTCCATCTCTGGGAGACATTTTTCTACAATGGGCAAAATTGTAGCAGGCCAAATACTAGTTGAAACACGACCACTTGTGCCGAGTAATATTTTTTAAAAAATGTGTTCGAAGCTATCACTGAGAAGTGCAATATTGTTGAGTTACTCTTTACAAACAGAAGCTTTGAATGACTTCTCTTGCCCAGTAAAATATATGATTTCCTGAATGTTTGCCTACTCTGCCGTACTCAATTAAAGAGCAGTATCATCAGTGTTAAGTCTACAGACAATACTGCTTTTAATTTGGCTACGGCAGTATATTTTTGTCTAACAGTATTGAAACTATACTTGCATTTTTTCTTAACTTCTAGGTTGCCTTCTTTTAGCCTTTTACCTTGATTAATTATAATCCAATGCTCAAAATATCTCTCCTTCCTTACAAAGTTATAGATAAAGTTCTAACAAAGTCACAACACTTTGAAAATGAGCACAAAATTTTTTAACAAATTGTGAATAATGGACAGTACCCTGGACAGAGATGTATACTTATTGCAACTCTTTGGAATGAAAGGCATGAGAAAATAATCAAACAAATTCATTTAGGCAAAAGAAAACAAATTCATAACTTGAAATAATTATTCAACTTAAAATAAGCCTTACACAAATCAAAACAAGTCAAAACTTTAGTAAGAACAGCACATGAAAAAAATCCTACAATACTGAAAACAAGGAAGGTCATGTTTTTTCCTCATGATCAGTTTCATTTAATAAACAATACAATCATAAAGGTCAAAGCATCTACTTTATCATAACCATAAGCTTTTTCAGTCCTTTTTTAAATAGCTTGCCTCATAACATAAAATTATCTGGTTAATTCAAAGTGAATACCATAAATATGTCTGACTGATTCTGTCATTTTAGAGAATTGCTTTCTAGATTTGAAATATGACAAGTTTTTATGGCTTCCTGAGATAAAAATATACCTACAACAATGGAAAAGTGAAAATGTGTGTTGTGGCCAAAAAAAAACCTCATCTTATTAGAAGAACTGTAACACCTTAAATCTTTAAAATATCTGTATAAGTTACCAAGTTATGTACTTTCAAAGCTTTGGAGTCCCCCAAAGTAAAAATGGAGAAAAAAGGGTTGAGAGGGAAAAAGGGAAAGATTTCACACAGAAAACAAGCCTTGCAGAGGTGAAAACATATCTAAAAATATTATGGGTATAGTATAGACATGGTATGGAAAGATTTAATATCATGCAATCACTCAAGACCGCACCTGTTACGGATCTATATGCACAAGAGACCAGGTTTTGGCTTTTTTTTTTTTTAAATTGGAAAAGATACTTTTAATCTGATGATATTGACACCATTTTAACACATTACACAGATCTAAATAAGTACAAAAAAAATGCACAAAAACAGAAAAACATTATCTGTTCTGCTTTTTTTTTTTTTAATGATGTTTTGAAATGGTGATTGCCAAAGGATTTGATGCTATGTCAGTTGTCCAATAAATCTAATAAAAAAAATTCTTAGGTATTTTGTTAGTTATTATTTTGGTATTTGTTTTGCAAAAAAATTCGTAATCTATGCTATTAGATCTACAAGACTTTCCTTGGGATGGGGGGTTAGATCTAGCTGTAAACAACTCCATTTTAAAAACTTTAGATCTAGATCTGCTCAACTCATCATCAAATTCATCATGGGGCTTTGGTCCACTACAAAATCTGTATCCCCATTCCCTAAAAGATCATATTCAGAGCTGACAGACTCATTCAAGTCTTTAAATCTTTCAAAAATGATTGTTTTCTTGCAGCATTGTCAAACAATTGTGGTGAAAAAGGTACAATTATCAGCAATAAACAGACCCACAGAATCAATCCTTTTAATTTTCAGTAACTTGAAAACTTCTCATCTGATTCCCTAAGTAATTCACACAAATGAAGCAAAAGGTTACTGCACATTCTTGCGACAGTTGGAGCCTGGATTGGGTAAAAAAAAAATTCTGGTCCTGGTGCTTGCAAGGGTTGCGTCATCCGCCCCACAAGATGAAAGGGATGCTCGCAACTGTTGCATGATCAGTCTCAAGCGAGTTAATATCTGAAGATTTTCTTGGCGTTACGTGCTTCAGTGTCTTACACAATCATTATGTAATATAGGGTTTCACAGATGTCAGATCTTGATCTAGATTTAGCTCAGCTTTATTCTGGCCCAAAAGATTCAGTAGTGAAGCAATCAAATCTTCATCACAAGATGCCATGCTCTAACTATGATGATCAGTGTTAACAACACGACAGCATGCACCTTTAAATATGCCAACCTGAGAGCTGAGTGAAGCTCATACTTTTACACTCTAGTCTTAACCTTAAGAGCAATATTAACACAGCCTGATTCCTGAATGTGAGTTCTCAGGTATAGTAGTGAAAATTTACTTTCACAATCAAATAAAAATTTAAGGCCAACCCATGACACTTTCCAAATGCTTTGCAGATTGATATAATGCATCATGTTGTGACTTTCTATTGCTACGTGTCAGAAAAAAAAGGAAAATGAAATATTTCAACCATTTTTAGCAGCAGAATTTTTGGGAGATGAGTGCCAAAATATGTGATAACAAGAGCAGAGGAACACAACACACAAAATTCAGAGTTTAAACAAATTTGCAAAGAATAAAGAGGGCACCAACAATGAGTTCATGAGAAAGATCAAGAACAGGGAAGAATGGAGAGCTATGATTGTCCATGTCTGCAAGACCAGACCAGACACTTGAAGAAGAAGAAGAAGAACTCAATTTTTAACCTGACCAAGCTTTTGGCTTTTATGGACCCTTACTCATAAGTAACTTGTGCATGGAAACCTTGATTTCTCCTGAGTTGCCACACATATGTTACAAATGTGATAAGGTTCTATCAGTTGAGTCATCATTTTGATCAAATTCCAGAAAAAGATGTGGCACCAAATGAGATATTACTGTCATTGGTACAAATGTTGACCAAGCTAACTTTTAATTTGAGAAGCCTAAAACACAGGCACAGGAGGACACAACTTACAATCAGTGTCAAACATTTGTAACAGACAATAATTTCAGGGCCTGACCATTTAAGTTTTGATTTTTTCTGTAAGTACACTAGAACCTCAAAAATGTCCACTTTCTATTTCAAACAGCAATAAAACATAAGTTAAAGCTCAACAGTATACATGAAAAGCTAAAAATTTAGCCAAGAATATTTATATATATATATATATATATATATATATATATATATATATATATATATAAATAAATAAAAGGATTAAAAACAGCATCTCTATCTTTGGTGCAATGATATAAACTCAAATGGGGACAAAAATTAGTATTGCAGAATTAAAAATCAATTTATACTTGTTGAGATACAAATTTACCTCTAAGTTCATAAGAGTCACATCCTTGAACAAAACAAAGTCCCCTTTGGAAATCAAGCCCATCGTATCTGCAAAGTCAGACTGAAAATAAAACAAAACTAAGTTAAAGAAGGTAGAGTAAAATTTTCAAAACTGATCATAATAAAGTTGAACGAGCAAGTTGTGAAAAATGCATCTTAATTATAAAAAAAAAAAAAAATAATAATAATAATAATAATAATAAAAGAACAAGTTTCATTATCATACCGGCAATTCAATAAATCTTAACATACACACAAAAAAAAAAATGAGAAAAGAAATTTTATTATGATACCAGACACCCCATATAACCTATTTTCAACTAGCTTCATTTCTCTCAGCACTAATAATATGATGAAATAAACAGACTCTTGCATAGGCCAATCTGTGCCAAGTACAGGATCTGCTTGTCTAATGAGGTAGCAAGCTGATTAACCACAGTCACGCTTAGCAACTAATTCACCAATATTGTCTTCCCCTTCTCCTGGTCTGTGTTTAATTATTTCCAAAGGAATTTCATACCTTGAAATCTAGAATTAATGACAGATTATTGATTCTTTGCGAAAGCTCAGATATAGCAGATAGGTTTTCCTTTCCAGTTTCCTCTCCTAAGCCAGACCCAGAGGACACTGTTAAGTTGTTCAGCTGAAGACAGAAACAATCATAAATACAATTGGAAATGCAAATAGTGGAAAACACACAGGAGTAGTCTTGCTACGAGGGATGTCCGAAAAGAAACAGGAAAAGGGGCATAACTCAAAGAGTTTTGATCAGATAAATCTGAAACTCACACAGATTGAAGTGCACTCTTCCACTACTTCTCAACGTAATCCCCATGGAGATTGATGCATTTTTGTTAGCGCGACAGCAGCGAATTGGTACCCACTCGAAAGAAATCAACGTCAAGATTATCAAACCAATTCCTCAGCTGGAGGTCAGAACTGTTGTGCGTTTTTGGTTTTCTAAAGGAACAAAACCTTCTGAAATTCAAAAACAAATAGCAGAAACATATGGTGAGGGTGCTATGTCAAGATCTAGAGTGTATCAATGGTGTACTTGGTTTGCGGAGGGCCGACCCAGTCTAGGTGATGAGCCAAAGTCTGGTCGCCCGAAAACATCGACCAACAACGAGAACACAACTCGTGTTGACGAACTCATTAGATGTGACAGGAGGATGAAGATACGCGAAATTGCTTTGAAACTCGAAAT
>BLXT01004484.1:49121-60070 GCA_019648995.1 Plakobranchus ocellatus
TCCTCTTAGACATTTTGCCACAGGGTCAGTGTATCAATGCTGCCCGATACTGCAGCACTCTTGACCGACTTAAAGAAGCAATTTGTCGCAAAAGACCTGGGCTCTTGAGAAGGGGTGTTGTGCTTCAGCACGATAATGCGACCCCTCATTCAGCAAACCTTACACAGCAATGGCTGCAGCGCTACGGTTGGGAAATTCTTCCTCATCCTACCCACAGCCCAGACCTGGCACCCTCTGACTTTCATTTGTTTGGACCCTTGAAGCGCCATTTAGCATGGCTTTCGAGACAGAAGATGACCTCATCAGTGAATTGAGGAATTGGTTTGATAATCTTGACGTTGATTTCTTTCGAGTGGGTATCAATTCGCTGCTGTCGCTCTGGCAAAAATGCATCGATCTCCACGGGGATTACGTTGAGAAGTAGTGGAAAGGTGAACTTCAATCTGTGTGAGTTTCAAATTTATCTGATCAAAACTCTTTGAGTTATGCCCCTTTTCCTGTTTCTTTTCAGACATCCCTCGTACATCAGATGCCCATTGCATCTTTACAAATTGAAGTCTGCATTTTTTTAGATCTAAAAGCAGAATCTTTTTAATGTTTTACCATTGCCTCAATATCAGATTCTAGCATGAAAAAAGCCAAGTTAGTTTTTCACAGTGCTAAAGAACTAGAAATTAGAAAAGAACAATCCCTTCCACCAAAATCGCATTCTCTTATGGCACAGAACTTTCAATATGATTCAAAGTTGCCACTTTCATGTGCCCATATAGGCTTACTGTTTGTAAAGAATTGAATGATAGAAAAAAAAAAGGATTTTAAAAAACATTTTCAGTAACTTTTTTGTATATTCTCACACATGTTCTATTATCTTAACGATAACAACATTTGAGTACAAAATGGCCTTTTCAACTGTGTTGTGTCAATTGTTAATCAAGACCCAATGATTTTTAAAGACAGCAGAAGGGATCAGATAAAATACAAGACTTTGATATTCAGTTAAAAAAAGACAAACCTTTTCTTGAATCAAAGTCGCAACCAGATTTTCAACCTTTTCATTATTCAAGGTTGGTTCTTTTGATAACTTTTCCTGGAAAAAAAAAAATGCAAGAAAATAGAGGAATGCATTGGTCCTCAATGATAAAAAAAAAAGAAGATTGTGAGGAGCATAATGATATATTATATATGTAGTATTTCCACAAAATGAGATGGTTTGCCTCAGAGATCACCAATCACATGTTTTGAAGTGTCAAAGATTGCGTGACCCTCCAAAAGGTTATACGAAAAGATATATGTAAAAATATGATAATTCTGACAGCCGCACCAATATTGAAAAAACTTGCTCCTGCCCCAGAACATCTTAATCAGTAAGGTCACCATAAATATTTGCAAAGTCAAAAAGGTAAGACGAAAAATGAGAAATGAAATACGGTGTTACTTCCTAACCTTAAATGAATCAATCCAAGGTGTCAGATATTTCAAACAGTTTTTTAAAGAAAATAATTATTACAAAATATATCATATTTTTTAAAAATTAGGCTAAATATGAGTCAGGAAAAGAGGCCCAGACAATTTAATGGTCACAAAGCAGTTGGCATTAGTTAGGAGGACCAATCACTATAAAGGGTTTTATTTTTTCTTGGTGGTTTTTCAATTACTTTTTAAATTTTAAATGCAATGAAAACACAAACATGATGAATTTACTAAAAAGCTTCAAAATATAGGACTAATATGCTGAGAACCCACAGAATGACACATTTCATGACAAAAAGGGCAACAGGTAAATGGGTTTTAGGCATTGTGGAGAAATATTTGATTGGGCAGACTGAAAACACTGCCTACCCTACTAAATGTTCTGAAAGAATTATTGTGCTTATTCATTACATTTTCTCCTGCTGTAAAACATTTCATTGTGGTTGCACTTCATTCACAGACTTAAAAACAATATCAATATAATCACATTAATGTTAAGCTTCAAATCTATAAGATTTAAACTTATAATTTGTATTCCTTTTAAATTTATCTTTATCATCAGGAGAAAAAAAAAAATTATAAGCCAAAACAACATGATATTGTTCACTTTTTCCTTAAGTTTGATACATTTTTGTGACATGTTGAGAAAACCTTAACATCTTACCAGATAAAGGATTTTTTACAAATATTCCATATCCATTTGAGTGCAATTTGAAGTTTAATTTTGTTGGTATCTTACTTGGAACTGAAGTTATCAAAATTTTTGAGGGAAAATTGTGTTAAAGTAAAAATATATTTTTTATGTGCTTACAACTGCTGATGAGTTTTCTTAGATTACCACACATAATATGTCCAATATGATAACATAGGTTTAAGAGAGTGGCCAAAACAAAACAAAATTTAAAAAAAAAACTATATCTGAAGGAAGGAGAAATTTTTATCTTGAACTTGAAATATTTTTACAATACCAGATTAGATACAGCTAGATTTGTATGAACCATTTAGAATTCTTTTTCTCTTCTCTATTCATTTAGTATCTGGCTTCTTCATTGAGATATAGCTGTCACATTTAACAAGACGCCTTTGAAACAAGTAAATGGCAAACTCTATTATGTAAGCAAGAAATACAATAGCTCATTAGGTTAATTATTTTAGTTGGATACACACATACACTCACTAAATTTTAAATGATAAAACATCTACAATTGGAATAAGTAAGGTTGAGTATAAAAAAATAAAAACAAAAACTCACATTGACAAGATCAAGTTGTTCCTTCACACTAAGAATACCAGATGTAGCTGTCTCATTTACTCTAGCTATTTGCTGTGACAACATATCACCAAACTGAGATGTGAATAACAATGTGATAACAATTTAAACTAATGAAACAATTAAAACAAGAGGATAAAAATTTAAGATGCACATTCAGAAAAAAATACAATCCACATTAATCACATAAATTACAACCATGCAGGATATATGCTTTTTTTATACAATCTTAAGATTCATGGTCACAACATCATGATTGTATAAGAATAAATATAAATAAACATTTATTATTTTATTTGAAAAAAGAAAAAAAAAAAGATGAATTCGTGAAAAGTTGATAAGGTTTCAAGCATAAATGCAAAATATTTTCAAAGATCTACAAAATTTTCAATTATTTTTTCAGGATGAATAGTTAAGGAAAAATAAATGGTTTAATTTCAATTTGAGCTGACAATGTTGTATTTCTTTTTTTAAATAAACTTAATTTTGTCGGAAATAATCTTAAATACCGAGCAGTTCTTATTTCCAATAATTTCTCAGAGCAAGAAGTTAAAACGATTACGATTCATGTAGGCAGCAACTCATGATTTAAACATTGAGATTGTCAATATTGGGGTCTGTAACCAAATCATGTGAGGTTTTGTGTTCAACATTTTCTTTTATACAATTCTTTGCAAGTGGTCATTCTCATGGATTTTATGGACTATGGGGATATTTTTAGGAGTGAAAGAGCAGCTTTCCATGAAAATGAGTGTTTTGCTAAGGTTTTTTTTTTTTTTAAGATCATCAAAAAGAAACATAAATCAGAGCTGTCAATATCTTTGCTATTTTCTTCAAAGTCTTTTTGTTTCAAACAAGACAATGTGGAAAGAAAAGTCATATTATAATTTTATACCGCCTAAATTGCAACACTCTTGGATGCCAAAAAAGAGGAAGTTGGGTTCATTTCTGCACGCATGTATGCACACACACACACAAATTGAGATCTGATTTTGTTGGGGGGAAAAAAATCAGACCTGCATATTTGACATTTATTACCTTAAGTAGTTTTTGCTCCTGATAGTGCAAAACCTTTAACAGCTCCTTAAAAAGATTTACAACATACAGACAAAATAAAAATATCACATGCAATAAATATTGTTTAAAATACAACAGGCCATTTTAGTTCATACACAATTACCAGCCATTACTTTTCACAAATGTTAAAGCTGAATATAATAATAATAATTTATTTTTAAATTGCCATCCACTTAGGCTGAAATCTAAAACATAATATTGAAATGTACAGTGACTGGCAACTGGGAGCTACTATGCATTTTTTCCCCCTAAAACCAAATTATTTGGCCGTGTTGAATTTTAAGGTTTAAAGAAAAAGACAAAGGCATAAGTTCAGTTTACTCAAACATCTGTATACCTGAGTATCCAAAGAATTTTTTTTCTCTTTCACGTCTACAGTACTTTCTTTCTGCTGTTCCTGTTGAAAAAAGATAAAATATCACAACTATTAACTCAGAAGTTCAGATTTAGTTCAAGATATTAGTCCATACCTTTTATTTATACATACTCTAGCAAAGCGTTAAAGTCAAATAGAAAGGTAGAGGTAGTGTATCCTTACTCTTCTTATTTCAAACTGTTTAAAATGACAAAATATAAAAGAGCAAGTACCTGTAAGTGAGAAATCGTTTCCGCCAGACCATCTATACTGGTTTTTAGTGATAGCTGGTCATTCCCCTGTTTAGCAACAACCTGAGATGAACGAGGTATATTTTTATTTCTAATCAGTGTTAAATTATTCAAAAACTAAGCATCATTCCATGTAACACCATAATATGTCTTGAGACTAATCCCAGTCAATTGTAAGTGTATGTCCCATTTACACTTTTGAAGAAGGAAATTTTAAAGTTTTGGTTTTTTTTTTGCTCTTATCACTAAAAACATCTGTATCTGGGTACAGAAGTATCTCTCTACCTAGCTCTCACCATCGCAAAGCTTATGTAATGCAGTTTATGGCTTGATATGTGACTGAAATGCAATTTCTGGTCTATTTAAAGAGGTCTCAAGACATATAAAATACATACAGCTTAGCACTGTTAGGTCAAACATGGATCCCTTACCAGCTTCACTCCACTAAGCGGGAGGTACCGGCTCAAAAAAAAAAATTTTTTTTTTGCGAAGTGAATACATCCGAGGATAAAGCAATCAATTGCGCATGACCAGCCTCAACATTCTTGACTTCCTTTCATGTTGCTAACACATAGTTAACTGACATGGTTTTTTGTTTTTTTTTTTTTTTGTTTTGTGATAAAAAGATAAGTGTTGTGATCAATTGTGATAGTTGAGTGACAAAATGGAAGCCATAGGGTTGGGACAATGCCCCCCACGTAGATTATCTGTATTTGCGACTGGTCCCAGAAAATAATAGAAAAATCTGTCAGATAGTGATAATATTCTTCTCGATGATCATCCTTTATACTCTTCTTATAGTGATTGTGGCAACTCTTCAGATGCTATATATATCTATTGAAACTGAAAGTGAAACTGAATGTGCTAAGTCTAGATCTAGATCTAAGGGCGGGTTGCCTACTTCACATGGAAAGAAGTTTCCTCAAAGAGGTATAAATCAAAGTCGTAGATTTAGATTTAGGTGGCCTATAAGGAATGAGTTGTAGTAAACAATAATAATGAATTGGTAGATAGATCTAGTCCCAAAACCAGCACACAGACTGATTGGTGAAGAACAGAATAGCTGGAGAGTAATAGCAGAGGGCTGGACAAAAACAATTTTTGTTTTGCCAGGCAAGGTTCAACTGGAGTTAGCACGGAGATAGGTTTAGATGAGAATAGCTCAGCTCCATGTTGCCTATTTACACTGCTAACAGATGAAATCAAAGATGATTTGTTAGTTTCGATCAACAGGTATGCAGCAGCCTTGCGCGAAAAAAAAAAGGCCAGCTCACAGACAGTCAGTATTTCTGCAATTTGAACCCATCAACAAAGAAGAGTTTATAAGGTTCTTTGCGATTCTCTTGGCTATGAATGAAAATCCACACCGAATGTGAGAGCATTTGGAGCAACCTTCCCCATGAGTACACACCATGGTATTTACAGACTATGCCTAGAAAGAGGTTTGAAGCTTTGTACCAGACTTTTCTTCATTCTGCAGGAGCAAACGCGGAGAGTCAAGAAAAGATTGAACCCTTTCTAAATAAGCTTACAAAAGCCTTTCCATTTGCTTTTTATCCTGACAAAAACCTACCTACAGCTGAATTGGTTGTAGGTTTTCAAGGACGTTGGCAATATAAACAATTCAATTCTTCAAAACCGTCCAAGAGTTTTGTCCTGTGTGACAGCCAGACCAGCTATGCGTACAATATTTTCAAATATTATGGATCGCAAACAGCTTATCATCCAGACTTGGATTCTAAGTGTAGCCAGGCCATCAAGGTGTTTGAAAAGTTGCTGAGGCCAGTTGAAAAAGGTCACCACACTTCTTTTATACCTCAATGCCGCTCAAGTACCTGAAATAACTAGGATTTCACTACATCAATACAGTGGATACTAATAAAGAAGTTATAACAAACCATCTAATCAAGCTAGCCCACAAGAGTCCATGTATATTAAATTTGACCTTGAGAATATTGGCAAAACTTGAAAAGAATATGTTTACACTAGAACAAGACTTTAATTCAACTTAATCTGGAGCTAATAGTAATACATCTGGGCTTGAACAAAATCTAGATCAGATGGACCTACATAGTTACACAAAAGTCAAGTAACCCTAGAACTAGACAGAATGTGAATGGAAGTTAGAAATGTTTTTCTTACAATAAATCCAGAAGTTCGAAAGCAAACTTCTTTTAAAATTAAAAAAAAATGAATACACATATAAGCCCAAGCCTGATGCTGAATTAAGGTCAGGGTTGATAGCTAGTTTGTACTGCATGTACAATTATTGATAACAACTCTAACAATGATTCCATTATTTCAAAGTTTCAGATTGATAAATTATCATCTCTTTTATTTTAAACCTAGTATTCTTACATGATGGTTTGCCAAAAAGTGGGCTGTCATCATAGTTATATGTGAAAGATTTTGTACAAACCCTATTCGAAAAATTTAACTGATCAATACATAAATTTTATTTTGTGAATGTAATGGCATACAAAGTACTACTTTATGTTAAAAAAATCAGTTTTGAATGCACCCTTGCTGTCTAAATTAACCAAAGAAGTTTTGAACATAACTATGATCACAAAATCACCAAAAAAGTGGCCACCCATAAACACATTAAGCTCATTTTGCACCAAGTGAAGAGACGCGGACCGATTTTTTTTTACATGGATCTACTCCTGCTATCCAACTCTGTATAATTACTTCACTAATACTCAGTTCGGCTTTTCCATTGTGTAATTGGAGATTTTTTTTTTCAAAATGGAGTAAAAAATGTGACACAATTTTGGGGTCCACCTTTTGGCAATTGTTCATATACTTCAACAATCAAGAGAGCATTGCCGATGTTATTTTTTCTTCAAATTCCACAAAGAACATCACTCAGAAATAATTTATAAATGCCTTAAGGGACGCCCCCGTTCTGCAGGGATTTTTAAGCCTTGGGCCTGATTTTAATGGGACCAACTTAAAACAGGCATTCATAGAGGAAGAAAGAATCCCAAAAGCCGTTGCAAACTGGTTGGAGGTCAGATTTGTTAATTTTTTTTTTAATCCACATCAGATACAAATGACCATAATATTTATGATCTTGATTGAGAAAAAAAGCTAGTTTTAGCGCCAAGATTGCTTGATTCTAGGTTGTATATTCACTCTTCTTGGTCAATCCATCTCATATTATCGCAAGAACTCCTTGTACTTTAAGGAGAGGATTTGTGTTTTTGTGTATGGCCACGGTGATCACAGACAATGCAGATTTTGAGGTCTTTAGCCTGATCGTATGGGATTTCAATCATACTAAGTAGAAGAAAAAATTCCTGAGCTTGTGGTATAAAAATTATCAAAAACTGTAGGCCACACTTGTTCCTCCACATAAGCATCGCTAGAAAACTATGGGAGGTAAAGAAAAAAAAAAAAGAAAGAAAGAAAAAAAATTACGCTAGACTTGTAAAAAAACTTTTTTTAAAATTCCATGTCAGATGTAAATGACCATAATATTCATGAACTTGATTGAGAAACATGCCAGTTTTCTGTTGAGATCACCAAATTACCGGTTGTATGCTTGTATAGTTATCAGTTTTAGACCTCCTGAATCAACCCATCTCACACTGGGATCGAAGCTTGATGTGGCCGTGTTTTTTGACTTTTCAGGACTTTTTCCACACTTTCTCTAATTTCTCGATGGAATTTTTATACCCATCAAAAAACAGACCTTTAAAGGTTTCAATGAAACAATTTCTTGTTTTTGCAACCTACTGGCTTTGCCAAGCTGGCACTATTTTTCTCTAAAGATAGGAAATAAGATTTTCATTGAAAAATCCGAACTTTCAATTCTTTGTTTCACCTTCAATATTTATAAACTGCACATTAAATTAAGATCTATTGTTCCTGCACAGGTAGGTGTTTAATTTTGATCTGTCGATTAATATTTTTTTTTTAAATCAGCCCCTGCAACAGGATTTACAGTGGCTGCAAGCAAGAAAGGTCGACCCCCCTCTCTTTAAGCCCGATTATCGTTTACACCATGCTTCATGCTGACCCACTTTTGGATAAGTTGAAATTAAGTTTCATTTTTGTATAACTTTCATTTTATGTTTTGTAAAAATCAGAGGATGTTTTAAAAAACAAAAAAACATACACTGAAGTTATATCATATAAGAAGGCTCATCCCCTTTTCTAAACCATCTGAACATTTAAAACTAATCTATAATATGGCACCGACGATTTGACAGCTCTGTCCACTATTTTTGTTCAGTCAGAGTGGACTGCTAGACTCCATATAGTTTAAGCAGTCATATTTTGGACTTGCAAATGAAAATGAATGGATTTGAAACGATATTAATTATATTTTTACAACTTCACATTATACACGGAAGTAGAAATTAATATGAATAGTTCAACTTAACCGAAAGGATTTGTATCGCAGTGGCAATGTTGGGTGAGCTGCAGATCTAAACACCCGATGTGGAGAAGGCAATGACTTTAACAGTTTTGTCTATTTTTTATTTTGTGCTCTACTGAGAACAAGAATAGGTCAAATGAAAGTTTATCTTCGTTAGTAATTTTTTATTTGTGCATGATTAAATGTTTTGGGGCTTTAATTTTGCTTTAAAAATTGGTCATGTGATATTGCTAAATGCTTTAGGTTATAGCTAGTGGTTTGACTTGGCCTCTTGAGGGGAATGGTTGTCAAATCTATTTGGGTTCTATGTAAACAAGGATTATGGGTAAGCTATGAAAAGAAGTGGTTACTAAGAAGCTAATACTAAAAAGTTTTTTTTTCAGATTTTTTAACTGAACTTGATACAAGTTAAGTTTGCAAGTATTTACTAAGCCGACAAAGGAATAAAAATTGGTTTCTAGTGAGAGAATGTATTATGACAGAGGCTGAATACCCTTGAACTGTCAGTAAGCCTACTGGTTTGCATGAAAAAAAAGAGAAAAAACTGAACCTATCCTTTCTTAGTAATATTTTGTAGATATTCTAATTTGGTGTCAATTTAATATACATAAATAAAATTTTCTTTTATGTACACAAATGAAGATTGTTTTCATGCATGAAGCTTTGAATGAATTTGCTTGACCTTTTTTTTCTAACTAGGGAAAGACAGTAGAAGATTTTTGCAAGCCTGCAATAATAATAACAATAATAACTTAATAGTTTTTCTATTGAGAACTTCAAAGTATTAAAACCTGCACAATAAATTAAATAATTATTAGCTACACATACAAAAAGTGAAAGATGCATAAATAAGAATTTAAAAAAATTAAAAAAAACACTGCTTTGGACAGTAAACAGTCTAACTTCAAACAGCATAAACATATTGTAAAAAAATGTTAAAGAGTTTCAGGCCATGTTTAGAACTAATACTAATGTAGAAGAAAAGGAATAAATTTAGCAATTATGAAATTGAGAAAAATAGGTTTTTAATCTGTGTACTTACTTTTGGCTATCCTTCAATTTAATTTGTGAATTATAATTATAATTTGGGTTTAGCTCTTTCGTGTTCTTGTTTTTGTTTTTGCTTAAAAAAAAAAAATAAAAAAAAAAAAACCATGGCCAAATGCTTTTCAAAATTTGAAGCTATTCATCTTTATGTCACGATGAATGCTTCAATAAATAACAAAATTGTCATTGCAAATGTATGCATTTTTGTCTTACTGTTGTTGCATTTTTCGGCACTTTTGGTGGAATTTTTGGCATTTTTTAAAGTTTTAATTGGCACTTTTTTACAATGCCAGCTCATATACTCACAACAGTCCCATGTGCATCATGGGCAGAAAAGTCAGTAAAGAATAAAACAACAAGAGAGGCACCCCTAGATGTAGATTGATGGCCTCTGCATCCCTTCTATCAGAATGTCATGCGCATAAAAGTCAAGCTCTAGACCTGAAGCAGGGCCACTTTTTTCAAGTTGCTTCATTGTTTGCAAGTAAGTACTACATGCACATCCATATGCGCCAACAACAAGCATCAATGGCACAGAGTCAAATTCATGACCGCAGTAACATGATGAACCCTGACATTTCAATAAAGGTCGAGTAACTCAGTTTTCTTGCACAGCGGATTGAATAAAATTGTAAAACCTAAACGGATAATTGAGTCATATTGTTAATAAATATTTTGAAGATATTGTTCAATACCATTTAGATCAGTAAATAGTATACAATGGTTGTTGATATCAGATCGACCCAAAGGATAAAATGAGAGAAGATTACTCTTTCCTATCTCTACCAAGATCAACGGAATTTTAACAATAGCGACCAAGATAGCAAAATTGATGGTTTTTTGACAGAATTTTTTTTCATGCGCAAAACTGAAGGTTGGCAGGTATGCTTTTTATGTTAAAACAAACTTCCAACATGTGTTTCTTATTTTCACTCTCGAGCAAACTCAAAGCCCAATTTTCTCAGTATCAGCCTTGCTCCCAATCTCCATTGAAAGAATTTTTTATTGGCTGGCATGTTGGTCACAGCCAGCAAACCTGCACTCATGTAAAGATAAACACATTTCCCTCAGCAAAAACCCATTCAATTTTTT
>BLXT01004484.1:89723-104702 GCA_019648995.1 Plakobranchus ocellatus
TGAGCAAAAGACCGATTTCTACTGGATAGTAGTAGAAGTTATTTATACATGTGAAGGGGAATCCCCTTTTGTGTAAGATGACTTGGTAATGGAATTTTCGGAAATTTCGGAGTTGGCCGGTTTGCGACCGAGACCATCGATATATTGAAATGTAAACATCACAGGAGCTTTAGAAAAATAGAATTCAATTTTTTTTTTTTAACTATCAGTTACAATATAGTAATGAAACACCACACTAAGATATCTTTAATTTTGGGAAAAATATTTAAATCCCTTTAGTGTTATTAACATGGATTACAGTAGCTAAGTTTTGTTTAGTTGATAGGCTTTGATTCTCTATGACTTTTGAAATAAAAGACAGTTGATGCAAGGAGAACATGTGTTCCCTTTTCACATGATTTAACGGCTGTTCTGTGACATGATGAGGTTTGCAAGTTAGTTAGCAAATAGCATTCATATTTCTTTTCTTGTTTGCATAATTTTTGTTGTTATAAAAATATTTTTTCAGATTTATTGCACATTTTTAGCTTGCAAAAATCTCACAAAGGATCATAGAAATAATTCATGTTTTAATTTGTCAGTTGTTTTTTTTTTTTTAATTTTTTTTTTGCCTCTGCCAAAGGTGAAAGATGAGTCTGCCAGTAATTTACACACCCATAACAGTTCTACAAGCTCCCTGGGATGGGTTCTACAGGGGTGTTTGTGGTCACTTCAAAATGGACTTCATGCGCTGTGCTAGTCGTGTTGGTTATTCTAGAGCCCAGTACGAATGTAAAAAAGAGCTGGAGGACTTCAGAGAATGTTTTTGGCAACAAAAGCAGGTGTGTGAGTTCTCACTTATGAAGGATTATTTTGTCAAAGAATAATTATTGTTTCTTACACAGACAAACTACAGATATCCTAATCATATTGAACATAGCACTTTTGGAACATTGTTGGAAACCCTTATAAGGCATTTACAGTGAAACTCTGTTAAGTCAAAAATATGTTTTTTGGGGTTTTTTTTGTTTTAACCTGAAAGATTTCAAGTCTCCAAACTGTTTTTTTTTCTTTTGAATTATCCTGGCTAATCTAAAAATAATGTTTAAAATAGATGATTTCAGTTCTACAGCCTATACCATTTTTTTTTTTAATCTTGTGTTATAATTGTGAAAGTTGGGTCAAATGCTCAGAAAAGTCCTTGGTTTTATGATACTCAGCCATTTACAAACATTGATTGATATCTTTTGACCAATGCAAATACAGACATAACAATTTTTAAGAACATGACACTTGCTTTATCAGTTAAGTGAACTAAGGGTAGGAAAATTAACACTTGCTATTCTATAGAGATGCACAATAATTGAAAACAAAATTATGTAAATTTATCAATATGAAAAATCACTATTGAAAAAGCCCATTACTCAAAATAAGTCACACACTGTAAGGTAACTGTGATAAAGTTGTACAACTTGAATTGCTTTTTTCTCACTCCTAAAGGAAGAGCTCAACCCTGAATGGGTTTGCTCAAACTTTTAAGGAAATTAATTGTATGAAGGTTTTATAAGTAAATTCCTGTTGCCATTTCTAGGAAGCATAGTTTACAAAACATTAACTGGAAGATTTGAAAATATAAATTGCCATAATTTTTTTTTATCTGGTGAAAATTCAATTAGAAACCTTTTGTTTTGGATTTTCTTCCTACGTAAAGTATTTCATTTTTTTTTTTTTTTAATTGAAAGTGTATTATCTGAGAAGCAGAAGCACTAGCACTACAGTAGCTAGTGAACAGCCCTGAAATCTGCAGGGATATAGTGTTGGTTAAGTCTTGCTGGACAAGGGCCTCAAAGCTGGAGGTCACCTCGTAGGGGACAGGCCATTCACAAAAACAAAAAATGTTTATTGTGAAAAAAAAGCTGTGCGGCCAATATGCAGTTTATGTCATGTAGCCCACTTTACACAAAAATGCACAGCTGATTTTTTGAAGGAGTAAAAACCTCAATATCTTGTAACATCATCAAAATATTTAATGCCAGTTTTCACTATTGCAAAGTTTCTGTAGGCCTATCTATGATTTTTCATGTTAAACATTATGGAAGTTTTTGATAAAGCATTTAATGATGTGGGCTAAAAAAAAAGAACAAAAGAATAATGTCGTTTAATTACAAGATTGATACTTTTTTTCTTCTATGGGAAATATTTTATTCTTTCATCATAATGACAGGGCACAACATTTTGTCACAACTTCACATGTGTGTGTGTCCTTGTGTTTTTGTGTTTCCTCTTTTGAGACAAAATGAGATACATTGTGTGTGTTTAAGAACTTGTTGGAGCCTTTCATCTTTTTATATCACTGGGTAGTGCCACATCAAAATATTGGCCTTGAATTTTTTTTAACTACAAGCACTGTTATATTTAAGCTTATATGTCTCAATACCAGTCCAAGTGTCAAAAGTTATTTCGAACATTTTTCATGGCAACAAACTACTCATCGTTTAGTTCACGAGCAAAAACCCATCATCATGGTCATTTCACCGCACAGTGGAGTCAGGTTACAGTCAGCGACGGAGGCACGAGTCATAAAATTTACCTGTGCATGCCTGAATGGGCAGTGTATTTTCCACTTGGAATTGTACATTTGATCACAACTTTCAAATAGATAAAATGGGAATAAATAAAATGTACAATCGTTTTCTTCATTTATGAAACATATGTAAAAAGTAACTGTTTTTCTTGATGCATTTTTAGATGCCAAGTGTTTTGTTTTCACTTACTTACAAGTGCTTGAAAACAGGCTATATAAGTCAAAAAGATGGAAAAAACATGCAGATTTAAAATTGTAATATCTTTCTAATGCAGCCTCCGATCGTCTTTAATTAAGTACGAAAGAAAGGCTAAAGAATTGAGCTCACATTGCTGTAAGATCCAGCCTCAAATGTAACACGAGAAGGTCATCAGGTGGTTTTGATTCAGACATTCTCTTCTTGAAAGATGCGGCTGTTAGCGTGATATACAGGAATGTATGGCTTTTAACTGGACTAGGATGATCGTTGTCTTGTGTTTGCAGGCGCAGTTGTAATTAAAACATGACTAGAAGACATTTCTTTCATGGCATTGTTAATTAGTGACTGACTGTTGGAGTTGAGGGTGTAGAGTGCAAAGAACAAAATAAATCTTAGCCTTGCATGGTTTGTCTTATCACATTTGTGCACTTTGTACATAAATGAAAGAGATCTGTTAATATTTAGTCATGTGAGGTCTTGGGTGCGGCACAAGACTTGTGAGCTCTGGGGTGGTCTGCAAAATTGATGTCTCCATAGTGAAAGACATTTTTGTTCTCTCCTGTCGCAAATCTCCAGCCCTGTGTTCTATTTTGACTATCGTGGAATACAATATTTCCTGTTCAAGTTGTTCACCAAAAATCTATGAGTTCTCATCTAGATTACATAATGTCTCTCCAATATGTGATGCTTTGGGGTTATTTGTTTGGGAATGCATTTCTGTAGTGCTTTATGGACAATGTAATGGCTTCTTCTGCTTTATCTACCTCTATTCCTGAATGTAATGGCTTTTTCTGCTTCATCTACCTCTATTTAAGAAATTAGTTGGGAATACGAGATTGTCACATGTACAGCTCTGAAACTGTTGTCGATTTTGTTGTATTTCTACTCTAACTGGATCACTTTGGCGATAAGTGTATCTTGTTGAGTATTTGATGCCCCCATGTCTATTGCAGTCTTTGTAGTTGTTCATAGATTTTCTGAGTTATGTATTGGTGGCACCGATTCCCTTTGAAACTACCTCCATGAAAGGCTTGCGTTACAATGTTGTCTCTGTCTAATACTGTTCCTAGCACTTGTGAAACTGGACCTCTGTTTGCTTTTTACTTTCTTTCAACTCATGTAGTTTGTCTGTAAGCCTTTTCAGTTCTTTCTGAAAGCCTTTTATTTCTTTTCTGTCTGTTGTTGCATTGCACATAATTATATAGGCCTATGTCTTTATAAACTGTTTGCACTCTTTCACTCAGTTACAGCCATATTTTTCAAACAATGATGGGACACCTGAAGTTCTAGCTTTTTCTTTGGAAATTTCCAAATCAAAGTAGACAACATCTTCTTCTAAATTGCTATGATGCTTGAGCACAAGTCCTAGCAATACATGGAGATGTGGAGGTGACATGCAGTCAATCGCTAAGTTCAGCAGTGGGTTGTAGACTACGATGTGATAGTACGTAGCCTTTTTCATGTCTGAACCTGCTTTTTCAAAGTTTTCTAAATCAATTCAAAGTGATGAAAAGCTTCTAACTCTAATGCTGCACAGTCATCATCCTGCATTTGATGCTTGCTAACATTGCAAAGAGACATGGATATGACCCTGAGGGCCCAGACAACCCATTTAGCTTAGATGAAATTAAAAACCAGTGATCACCAAATAAAAACAGCTTCATCTTTTTGTCTTTCCATTTTTCATCACAGTTAATTCGTCAATTTGTCCTTTCAAATCGTTTATGATACCTTGTATCTAGTGTGTTGTGTGAAATGCTTTTGCCATAGCGATGAGGTGGGTGTTATCCTTTGAATTTGGTTTACTAACATTGCAGATATGAAGTGAAATCTTTAACGTTAAGCTGCCTTTACTATAGCCTCCAATACCTCCAATTTTAATCCAGACCTTGTGATCATTTCCTCTTCTTCAGTCAAAGAGATGTCCTCATCTTCTTGACGCAAAATGATGAGAGGAGATGTACCTGCTTCAACTTTTTAATTTAGATGTTTTTTTATGGGACTGGTTGATGAATCTATATAGGTTTTTACAGGTGTGAAAGTAAATGTTACTTGTTGTGGGTTACTGGATTGTAAATTTTGAGCATAGTGTTGAGTCAGATGTTGGTTTAAATTAAACAAACTACCTGATGAATCTGTGAAAGTTTTGAAAGGTGTCGATGTTGATACTGGCAGGAGGAGGGCATCTAGAGGTTTCGAACTGAAAGTTTGATTGCATGCTTTTTTTCTATAACTATACTCATACAGCTAGGAACTACCACTTTCAAGAGCTCCTCTAGCTAAGCACATTAACATTTCATTGTTAGTTTCTTCAATTGGTTTTGTGTTTGATGTGTGGTGTGAGGTTGCATGTTAGTTATATCAACATCTTCTAGTTTCAGTTTAACTGCAAGTGATTGTTTTTGTGTATGAAAAGTAACGCAAGTCTCATATCCTTCAGCTGTACATGACGCCGCTGTTCCTTGTAACTGGTCCTGCATAATAATCCATGTGAATGTCATCGGCATCAGTATTCAACTGTGTTTGATCATAGATGTCACTCACAATAGCACTACTCAACTCATCGCTTATCGTGTCTGATTTTTCAGTTTCCTGAGCAATGGATGTGCTGGGTTCCTAGGGGACGGAATATTTTGATGATGCTTAATTATCAGAAGCATTAGTCGCTCTTTCGGCCCCAATATTAAAAGAGTTGTAGTGGGAACACAATTGATATTCATCTTCACTAACAGAATCATGGAAAGGTGTCCTTCTCAGAATCAATTAGTTTATTTAGAATGGATTCAGTTCTTGACATTTGAAATATTATCGATATAATATGATACTGATAGAGAATGAGCGTCTTCAATATCATTGTTAATGTTCACATGGCAAAGAATGAAAATGTCTTTTTGAAGGTGTTTAACATTTCTAAGCTTTTTCGCTTTTCTTATAAATTCACAAATTTAAGCATTGTCTAGCACACTGTCTACATAAGTTGTGTAATCTATCAATATGGTTTGTGTTTAAGCATCTCATGATGCCTGCTCCAAAAAAAAAAAAAAAGAAAAAAAGGGAACCCACCCACAAATGTAGATAAATGCCTAGCTTATGGTCAGAAAAGCTTTACGATATATATTTTATTTTGAAAATATAATAAATAATTAGTTGATATATTCATTTATTAAGAAACATATTTATTAGCAACAATAATTTAAGCACCAGAAGTTGATTGTATAAGTCTAAATTTAAAGTCGCACAGCTCTTCCACTTTTTTGCATTTCTAAATTCTGTTAATGGTATTAAGAATTTTCACGAAAATATGAGTTCACAATGGTAATGAAAAAAAAATTGCAGGCTGCTAAAATGAGCAATTAGGCATTAATTAATGCACTCACTCATTCAGAAACTTATCAAACTACAATTAAGACTTAGTATTGAGCAGTGGATAAAATCTTTATTTTCCAACATCTTTCAATGAAATAAGCACCAAAAAAGAATAGGCAAATTTGAAAAACATATGTCCACTCAACAGTTTAAATATTACAAAAGAATCGCCACAAAAATAACCCATTTTAACCAAACCAATTATCTCTCTTTGCCTCGCTCACTATCAGGGCCATTAATCAGCAGGTGTCAGGGTGGGTGGTATTTGCGCGCCATTTATCAGGGGTTATCAAGAGTAAATTTTCACACCTTGCACTGCTAAAGGCAAAATATAGCAAAAAAACTAAACGTTTGGTTTTGTGGTGGTTTTTGAGTTTTAATTATTGCAATATCCTGAAACATCACCCAGTGAGCTTTGCAATTTTTAAACTGTTGAGAGCAGTGTTAATTCTGAACAAATACATGCAGGTAGTATCGTTAACTTTTTCAAGAAAGTATTTAAAGGAAAGCAACAGAAATTATATCCATTTGGTTGATCTGATCTCAAGATTTTTTTTCACTCAATTTTAAAGAGACTAAAAAATTACCAAACTATTAGATGAATTAAAGAATATTAAAACTGTATTTTAATGTTCTGGGGAAAGCTCAAGAAGCACTCCTAGACATAGGTCAACTTAAGAAACTTTGGACTGCTGTAAGTTTTTTCTTTGCTCTGTTTTTCTTGTTTTTTTTTTAATTTTTTTTTTTTGTTTGTTTGTTTATGTGCATATTTTTTATCTGTTATTCGTGTCAAAATCATTTTCACCCGTTAATTCATTCAACCAATAGGAATCTGTTTCACTATTAAGGGTTTTTTTTTTCTCACAGTTTGAAAGGACACGCATCATGGAGAAAGAGCGTAAGCGGCAAGGCAGGGAATACATTACTCCCTTGGGCAAAGATATTCCCGAAAAAGGATACTAAAAAAATATTGCATTTTTTTACCTCATAATATGCTGTCGGCCTATAGGTTTTTCAATGTTGATTTGGAATGAAATAGGAATATACTCTCAAACTTTTGTCATAAATTTTCCTGATGCTATTGATGATTGAAAAAGAGATAGTGTTTGTGTGTGGTGGAAAAAGTGGTTAGGGTTGGGGAAGGGGAGTGTGATTGGTGATTTTTTTAAATATAGGGAACTTTAATAGAAACTTGTCTCATTGCGAACCTTTGGTGTAACAAGCGCATAGGCCTACAAACAATGATTTGAAAAAAAGAAAAAAAAAATCTGCATACTCGTTTGATAAATGCTGAAGGAATTTTTTGTTGGTTTCGTTTCAAAAGTTGAGTTATGTTGTATTATTTTTTTTTCAACATATTTTTGTTTCATTTTCCCTGTGATGAAGTGCATAGATTTAATTACAGTGCATGCTGATATTGAATGGATAAGATGTTTTTAAGATAATTTATGAAAAGAGAACTGAGATCTTGGCTCTTTGTAAAATACATGGACACAATAAATTTGCTTGAGATTTTCAAGTAGCATAATCTTTGTCTCTTTGGTTTTTCTTTTTTTTTTTTTTTTTTTTTTTTTTTTTTTTTTTTTTTTTATGTTTCAAATTGTCTTTCGTTTGTATACAATGACTACTGATTAGTGATAAGTCAATGTCCCTTGGGGGATTGAAAATAGCGGAGACTTATCCATTGCACTGGTTCTTTAACAACTGAGTACCGATATTGATAGCTCAAAAGGTTCCAGAAGTTGAAGATCTGCTTGAAAAGAAGATTGAGTAATGCATGCTATATGAGTTTTGCAGTACTAAATAATTGAAACCCTGAATCTGAAGTCAAACATGATTAGGTTGAACATGGATTCCTCAAAATTTCTAATTTACTAAATCACGCTCCTTTCCCTTGCCAAGTCCTTTTTTTCTTTTTTTGTCTTCATAACTGCTAATCTTTTGTCAAACTTTTTAAAATTATTTGCACAGATACAATGAGCTGTTTGGCCTCAAATCTTTTAGCCAAAACATGCCACGCTTGGTAAGAAATTTGCAGTCTATTACTAAAAATGCACCTGCTACTCCACCTTATAATATATATAGATCCTACATTATTCAAACCTTATCTTACATCAATGTCAATAAATGGCGGGCTCACATTTTTTACTCCTCTTCTATATAAAAGAGGAAAAAAAGAACAACAAAATTTTTTTTTAAAAGACGCTAAAATTTTTGTAATGAAAAAGAAGAATGCTGAGGTCTGTGTTTGCGATGATCATTACTTGTTATTTAGAGAATACCTTGAGTAAATCTAGCGGGCTATTTTTGAACTCATTACAATTATGCACAGACACATAATGCAATGGGGACAAGACAACTAAATCAAAACTGAGCATCCAACTGCCCTCCCAAAAGAGTCCAGATCTCTTTCGCCTGCATTGTATCGCATTTTGAGATGTTGCACAGGCCTTTCCACATTGCGCCACTTTCTTTGTCATTGTGATGGATCATCTCCCATCTTTGCCGCTGTCATAGAGTTCTCAACTTCAGCCTGTTGGTCTTTGTTGAGGACTCGTATGAAGACCCACAGAGATGGGTGGCGGATTTCACAGTGCATCGTGATAGTCTGAAATGGAAATCAATTTTCAGAGCCTTTATCGGCAACTCTAATTAAGATTGAACGTGCTCAGTTGAGTGTCTTTCACAGATTGATCTCTTTAGCCACAAATAATACTGCTCCTGCCAGGGTCAGACAGACAACTAGGAACCCAAGATACATCATCCATTGTCAATGATGTCTGAAGGAGGCCTACGATGGATAAAATTTCAGCAAAGGAAGACTAGCAGTAATACTAATAGCAGCAGCACCAGTGATCTAGTGGTAGTAGTAATAGTAATTGTAGTATAAGTAAAAGTAGTACATGTAGTTTTAGTTAGTATGCATACGTACAGTGAAAGTAGGAAGATTATATGTGTATGTATATAGTGCCTTTATTCTTTATCAATCTATCTGTTACGTATCAATAAACTTTTTTTTTTTTCTATTTCCACAATTTATTGATTATACATGATGTAAGCCACTAAATCACGGCTGTCTTTTTCATAAAAACATAACATACCAGGTAACAAAAAACAAGTTCCATTTACTTTTAGTTTTCGCATGGTTGTTGGTTCTCTAGTCTGTGCCAAGTTCCAGTTGTGAACATTCCAGTTTCCACGCAGCTGGAAGAAAGGCAGCATTGGGCTGGATATATGTGTAGCCAACGCAGTTGAAAAAATCGTGCAAAGCAGGGAAGTGGTTCTCCTACTCTGTTCAATTGCACGGAAGTTGTTTCTCATCAGCGGAATAGGCAAGTATCCGATCGCCATGACCTTTCTCATTGTGACCTTGATGCACTGGTTCATTCGGTGGGGACGCACAAGTCCCGAGTCATTGGCTTTTTCTACAGAAACTTTGAATCGGTTGGAGGTAGCATTCCAAAAGTAGCAATTCTGTCTGCACTGCATTTCATATAGCCATTCAAAGTCCGCAATGATGACCAGTTGTAATGTGTTATTTGCCACATGACTTTTTTCCGGAGTAGGGGGAATGTCCCCTGCTCCAGCTCTCGACAGCATTGACCTCACTCATTGAAAAGCTGGTAAATCTGGCACCACCTTCCTGTGTTGCAAGGCGATGCTCGCGTGTAAATTGTAATCCCAGCATCGCAGAATTGCATCATTATCCTCGTGCAATCTTCTCCGTTTTCAGCTCGTAGGCTTTTCATGAAGCGAAATTTGGTAACGTAATCCTGTTCGCACGGATGGTTGTGACTCTGCTCGTTAATCACTCGAAACGAATTCATGGATTCTCTTCCTCTCTGGTGAATTTTTTTTAAAGTCCTCAGGATGGCTGAGCAGGTACTTTTTCGTGTACACCTCCATTCACAACAATCATCATTAATTTTGTTGCTCTGTGTAATGTGTAGGTAAAGCCATCTTTCTCATGCACTTTGCTTTTCCATTCTGTGCCTTATTTTGGATAACAGGAACACTAACAGAATTTCAGTTTCTCTTTAGTTTGTGTGCAGCGATCATGTAATATAAAGTTTCTGGGAATTAAGTGACCGACAAACAGAAGGCATGGGAGATGGTCGATAATGACAAATATCGAGTGCTTTAGCGATATATTATAAGGTATCCAGTATTGACCAATACTTGATATCGGTACTGAAAAAAAAAATGAAAGAAAGGCTTCTCGTTTTACACCCAAATCATCTGATATATTATATTTGCTAATGCCTGCCTAGGACCTAAGCGAAGCTAGGCGAAGGCTAAAGAGCCTAGGCTATGCTAGGCTAGGTCTCACTGTTAGTGTCACGTAGTCTGTCCCCTTCCACCTCCGCTCTTTCTCCCTGACTACCACTCTCCCCTAATCTTTCTCCCACCCTCTCTCTCTCTCTCTCTCTCTCTCTCTCTCTCTCTCTCTTTATTCCCCCTCTCTCTATTTCTCTCTCATGTTTGGGCCTGTAGTCTAGTACGACAATCACATAAATCAATTCGGCAGCTACAGTCAGTTATGGCCGATATTCGATAAGCTTACACGACACATTATTCTAGATCTTTAAAGCGATTCAAAGTATGTAGAAGAGTTACAAAACATATTTTTTTCCGTTTTGAAAAAATGATGTGAAACATGAAAATTATTACATGTATTAACATTGCCTTATTAAGAAGTGCTTTTTCCCAAGTACGATTGATAATGATATCAAGTAGGCCTATTCCGAAATCATTATCGGATACATGTACTGACATTTTCTGACCAGTACTCAATAGTATCAATATTGACATACATCGATGTTTGACAATACTAACAAAAAGCACTCTCAAGCATCATGACGCGGCCCAACCTGTTTGAAACGTTGCTGAAAGATTGGTTTTGTTGATTTTTTTTATATAGCCAGTCCACAACAAGATCATCTCAGGCTTTCAGGCCCTCCATCACGCCAGGGCGCCGGTAGAGGGGCTCGAACCCGCAACAGAAGGGTCCCTGCGGATCTTAGGGCTGACTCGCTAGCCACTGTGCCTCCGACGCCCCGATGCTAAAAGAAATTAAAACGGAAGTGGATATTTCTGCTGCCAAAATACCTAAGAAAAGAGCAAGAAAAAAAGAACGAGAAAGGGAGGACTGTCGCTCAAAACTGCTACCATTACTTGTAAGGGTTCCGTCCTTGCGTGCATACATGTGCGTGTGTGAATCATGCCAGCTTCCTGCGCTTGACGGTTGAAGTGTGAGGGGTGGAGTGAAGTTGCTTTGAAAAGATACTGTACTTGTGAATGTGATTTATTTTCCATGGAAAAGTCAACTTGGGCTGCTTGTCATAATTGTTATCATTATTTGGCACGAGCACAATACTTGGCTTACTGTGAAATAGACAGTTGTTTAGATACCTTTTGTCTTTGTGGAAGTGTACCTGCACATCCTCATGATTTATGACCATAGCTCTCAGACAAGGAACTGCGCACAAGATCAATGTGCTATCTGTGTGACACACAATATGCAGAAGGTCTTGTGGTACCAAGAGATGGAATTTCTGTATAAAATGTTGGTAAAGCAAGCGGAAAAAAGGCTTCCAAAAATAACACTAGGTTCATAAAGCCCACGATACAAACACGACGAGAACACAACACCGCCAAAGCATATATTTTTTTATGTATACATGTGACTAAATAAAATTTCCCATTGTACTAATTGTAGTGAACTGGATATGATTATGAAGAGTAAATAATTAAGTGAATAAGTCCAATGCGGATGTATTGGCATGAAAGGGATCCTACCTACATACATACAGTGTATGTCGAATATCAAAATACAAAGGCAGACGGTGAAAACTGATCTCTGGACGAAGTTTTCATAGATTGCGTATCGTTAAAACTGTAAGTAGGATATCCTAAGAAAACGTTTGGTTTTTTATGTTTGTGTGTGTGTGTGCTGTTCAACTGATTAATGACGTAGAATGTCTTCAGGAAATAATTACATTTTAACATTGTATTGTCAGTACATGAAAGGGTACAGAGGAGACCTTAAAAAGTCCATACTGGTACAAGACAAATGGGATGGGGAGCAGTGCTGATGTAAGAAATTTGTTTTTTAATAGACAAAAATGGGACTGATATAATTTATACATTACCGACATGCAAGGTAGATAGAGCGCGTTGTATGTAGTAATACACCTGGTGTCTGGTGATATAAGTCTTTCAAGAATTTGCCACAACAATACATGTACTAAATTTTGGGCGAAGGAGCGGCTCTTTCACTTCAGACAGGGCATGATTGTCCACCTCGATAGTGAGGGAAACTCTTGATGAATTTCGGTTATACGTGTAATTAAGTAAGATATAATAAAATATGATAAAACGCCGCCGCAGATCGCTAAAGGCAGTGCTGCCAAAGCTGGGGTTTTCCACCCAGATCTTGGGTTTTTAAGGGTTGTCTGGGGTTTGGGGGTTTTTGCGTAAGAATCTGGGGTTTTCTTTGCATGAAACTAGGACTTTTAAAAATCTCCAATAAGTACTTTTTGTAAATAGGTTCCTAGTTTTATACATAATTCCCTCTTCGGGGTGGGTGTTTGCAAAATATTTTCCTGCTGGCAAGGAGGCCTAGAAGTCTCCAACGAAATGTTAAATAGACCTTTCAAACAATGTAAAAATATTTTAGATAAATCTCATTGTTTTTTTTTTATTCTAAAAAAGAATATTTCACAGCCATTTTATCACATGAGTTTTTTTGTTTAACAAAAATCATGCGTTTTGAATTTTTTTTTTTCTGGGGGGGGGGGTTCAGTCATTCACTATAAACATAGTCTAAAATAGTGTCTGGGGTTTTGACAAAATTTTTCCCTGTTGTCTGGGGTTTTTTAAACATGCGGATAGCGTTTACTGGCACCTGGCCATTGGCAGCCATGGCTAAAATGTGCGGATCCCAGATTCAGAGGAGAATCACGTAGCAGTCAAGTGTTCGGCGCAATCCCGCCCCTTACAGTAGCAGGAGTCCATGGCCGACAAAACTTATCTAAAATTTCTGAAGTTTTTTTTGAGTATAGTAATGTTATATGACCGATATTATAGATTTGATTAGAACATTGGTTAAGTAGCGGCGAACCAATCCGTCCTGAAATTTGTAACAGGTTATGTTGTGGGTCCAACGTACCGATGGTGCCAAGATTTCGCCATGCGATGAGTGAGTTATCAGAAAGAGAGGATGCCTACCGATATTAAGATGCATAATGATGATTTCTTATGCTTTTTTCCTTGAGCTCGTAAAACAAATGTTCAAAACTAGAATTGATTTAGCAAAATTAAATTTCGGGGTAAATGAAAAATAAACAGGACCACTCCTAGTCGCCTCATGTTTTCATCATTATTAATACTATCAACTTCCTCTCCGTGCAAAAAAAAAAAATCTAAGCAACCATTTAGTTCATTGTTCTTGTCGGTTAAGGAGCCAGCTACAAAGACTTTTCTTGGATAAGAAAAAGCGGCGGGGGGGGGGGGGGGGGGNACCTGAGAGGGATAGGCGTATTTCACGAATGAATTCGCTGTGGTCATATTACTGGGCAAATTGTTATATATATATATATAAAAATATATAAATTTTCTTTCGAAAGCTGAACGTAAATGGGACCTTGGTTTTCTATAAAAAAAGAATTCAATTTAAAAAATAAAAAGTAAACATTATATCGAGAAGAATCTCTTTTAAACCATGAATAATATTATTAATGGCAATCCCTAGGCCAAATTTGTTTTTTGTTGGTTTTTTTCAAAGCGATTCATAAAATAATAATCTTGGAGAAAATAGTTTTTTGGGTTTTTTTTGCATGTTTTGTTTTGCTTTATTTCTTTTGGTTTCTTTGGGGACAAAAAAAGGCAAGCAGTATGAAAAACACAATTGCAATTTCTATAGAGCTGTATTAATATTCTAGCAAATCGTCGATAGTATCTCAAAACATGACAAATTCATCTGTTTTTACCATCGAATCAAAGACGTATAAATTCTAAAATTCATGAATGCAAGAAAAAGGAGCTTGTCCTAGGTTAAAATTGCTGGTAACAAAAAGCATTTACATATAATAAATATCGGATCAATATTATTTAAAATTGGTAACGATGTATACAAAATCGACTTTTCATATTTTGTTTCCTGGAGTCGAAAAGGTATATTCTTCCATCTTTAAAGGTGAAAAGCAAAAGAAATGCCAAAATAGATGAATCGTTAAACATAGTCTAGCAATATGGGAAAGTAGAAACAGGAAATCTGCCTCCAAAAAACATACATGGAGCGCTGAAGTATCTTTCTCGTATACACACACTCTCTCTCTCAAATATATGCACACACATACACACACTAAAAGTAGAGACAAGCAGCTTACAAAACTGCTAACTCTCAAAGCGACGATGAGGAAGAATAAAAAAAAAAGTAAAGAAAGGAGAATTGATATGACTTATGAGAAAGAAAAAAAAAAGAACGAACAAATAAAACAGGAAGAGAAAGAGGAAAAAAAATGGGGAGGAGAAGGAGGAGCATGAGGAAGAAGAGAAGAAAAAGACCAAAAGGAGAGTTCGGTGACTTAGTTTCTACTCCTCAGACTAGACATGATTATTATTATTATTATTATTATTATTATTATTATTATTATTATTATTATTATTATTATTATTATTATTATTATTATTACGATAAAAAGAAATTATTAATAAAAAAGAAAGAATAATAATATAAAGTAGTAAAAGCAGCAACAGCAACATCAGACGAAGTAGTAGTAGTAGTAGTAGTAGTAGTAGTAGTAGTAGTAGTAGTAGTAGTAGTAGTAGTAGTAGTAGTAGTAGTAGT
>BLXT01004484.1:149416-160717 GCA_019648995.1 Plakobranchus ocellatus
TTTTTTTTTTTTTTTTTTTTTGCACTAGCAGTTTTCACTTGTTCTTTTCTCTATAACGTCTCTGAGCGACTATTAAAAAAAGAAAAGAAAAGAAAAGAAATCAACGGACGGCAGTGAAAGAGTCAATAATGTGCAATTTGTCTGTTTTTGTCGTTGTTAAGATTAGGCATAGTTCATCTCTGGTAGTGTAAAGTTTATATTTTTAAAGGCGGGGCTGATTTGCATGAAGGGTAACCTGGGCGGGAGTGTGTCCTTGTAAATCTCGAGCAGTTCCAGGGCCATAGCTAAAGCTTCCTCTGGATTGTCTGTGACACGCACATTCTGTAAGCCTTTATTCCAGGTCCGAAAGTAATTGGAGAGCTTTCGGTGCTGATTATCTAGAAGCACATGTGGGATGTCCAGTAGAGTAGACAGGATGTGCCCGTGAACGCGGTCAGTGATGACCACTCGGCCGCGCTGAATAAAGAAAAGTCCCATTACCTGCGCATGGAAAGACCTCTCAAGACTGTTTCCAGAGTTCGGAGTTCGGAATTTATGCCAATCGCTTACGTGGAGCCGCAAATGTGGTGGATGTCGGGGGATTCTTTTGTAACCCGGAGCCTCGGTGTCACTTCTCTTCACCCACATTATGTCAAAAGCAGGAGAGACAAAGCGCTTCACTGGACCGATGTGGAAGGCCATGTCAGGTGCCATGAGGAGCCGTGTACTTCCATTAAAATGACGGCGAGCGATGTCCAAGGAACCAAGATCCCGCAGAACGAGGGTCAGGTTCCTGTTACAGCAATACAGTTGCTGGCATTTAGCCCAATGCTCGCTGTCTGGATCCTCCACGCGTATGCTCTGTGGAAACACGAAAATTTGGAACCCCGCAAACTTTTCCATTGTCCAGAAGCGAAACTTGTCATGTTCGACATAGTGGTTGATGTTTCCTCCGCCGTGCACAAGGATGACCAGGTCGTCTGTGGAGAATTTCTTTGCAAGCTTTGCCGCTCTGTCGATATGTGCCTCTGAGCACATCTGGGTATTGCAATAGTACACTATCTGAAGGCCACTTCGTGCCAGATAATAGATTTCGCCAGCTGTAATGGCAGGATCACCCTTGTTCTCAAAGTCTGCAGTGTCTATCAGCATGCAGTATTTAAACTTCCCCAAGGCATCATCAAACATGTTGTAATGAATACGTTGGGTTTCCTTGATCACCTGTGATTTGAGTGCAAAAAATGGAGATAATTGTCGTGGCTATGATGCTATTGGCTAGAATTGCCGTTTTATAATGAACAGATAATTATTTGAAAAATCATTAAAACATACTACTTGAACTAGAAAACACGATTATGAATATTGCAAATCTTTGCGAAAAAATAAAAATATCAATATGTACAGACGTTTTCAGAAGTGTTTTAAAAAGATATATCGTGCATTGTATTGCAGTACATCTGTTGAATCTACAATGAATCAATATCTTCTTCTTCAGGTACCTTGTCTGGAACAGACATTGGCGATCATGTTCCTCCACTCAAATCTATTTTCAGTTAACTTAATAAAGTTGCTACTACCCTAGTCTATTGCCCATTACCTAAGACTTTCAATGAAAGTTATTCTCTATCTATCTCTACTTCGTTTGCCTTCAATCTTTCCAGTGATTGCTAAGTGTTCTAAACCCCTGTGTCGGCAAATATGGCCTAAACAACTATAGTTGCCTCTGTCTTATGGTTTTTAATTATTGATCGCTCAAGACNTTTTCTTCCATATCCTCATCATTCTTCTAATAAACCACATCTCTACTGCTTCTAGTTTTTTTCTGTTTCCTTGTTTATTGACCAACACTCACTACCATACAAAAATACTGACCGTACATATTTTTTCATTACTCTCATTTTGGTTTTATAATTATGTTTCTGTTTGCCTGTATTGGTTTCATTTTTTGGAATGTATTTTTGGCCATAGCTATTCTTTTACTTATTTCGTTTGCGCATCTGCCATCTGATGTTATCAGGTAACCTAGATATTTTAATTTTTAAACTTGTTTCATTTGTTCGCCTTTGCTAATGAGATTGCACTTGGGGTTTGAGGATTTTTTTTCGATGACCATACATTCCGTTTTCTTTACATTCAAAGACAGGCCCATTCTTTCGCTCTCTAAAAGTATAGTATCTAGAAGTTTTTGAAGCTGTTCGTCAGATTCTTCTATTAAAACTGTATCATTTGCATACCTGAGATTATTAAGATTCCCACACTTTATTTTTAAGCCTGAAATATCATCAATATTCCTTAAAATTAGCTCACTATATAGTTTTAAAAAATCAGGAGACATTACACATCCCTGTCTCACACCTCTTTTGATGGATTTGAAATCATTATGTTCTCCTTCACTTCTTAAAGATGCAGTTTGATCTCAGTATAAATTTGTAATTACTCTGAAATCTTTCCAATCGATGTTTAATTTTTCTTGCATTCGGAACAGCTCTCATGTTTTACTTTGTCAAAGGCCTTAGAATAATCAATAAAACAGGTGGAGATCTTTTTTGCATTTCTACACACCTTTCCATAAGCATTGACAAATTGAATATTGCGTCCCTAATCCCTTTATCAGGCATAAAGCCAAACTCTTTTAGAGATATTTCTGGTCTTACTTTTGCGCATTCTGTGGATCAAAACACGTGACAGGATTTTTGTAAAAGGGCTCATTAAACTGATCTGTAAAGTTCATATTCTGTTGCTCTTGGTGTTTTTAGGCAGTACTTTAAAAACAGATTTACAAAGATTTTCTGGAGTTGCACCACTATCGTATATTGTATTAAGAAGTTTTGTTGTCAGATCTATTCCTATATTATCTAACGCTTTAATTATTTTACTAGTATGTTATCTGGTCCTGTGACTTTTCCATTTTTCATTTTCTTTATTGCTGCTTCTACCTCTTCTTTAAGGATAGTTTGGCTCTCTATGTTTTTCTCTCTTTTGGAGTTTCTGCACTTATCATCTTAAAAAAAAATCTTCAACATATTCTGATCATCTGCTTAGTATTTCTTTCTTTTCCATTAACATTGTTCCGTCTTTTGATTTGATGCAGCCAGAGCTACTGCATTTGATTTTCTTACCACTGATGTCCTGAATTTTAGCATGAATGAATTTGCTGCTTATATTCAGTTTTTGCTCTATTTCCTAACATTGTTGATTAATCCATTCTTCTTTCGCTGCATCGCATTTTATTTTGAATTTCTCGTTGAGGTCTTTGTATTTGGCTTCTACATTTTTTGATTTGCGCCTTTCTTCCATCAAATCCAGTATTTCTTTTTTTTATCCATTTCTTATGCTTTTTTAAATCTTTTTTTGGGGGAATGTTTTTCTCTATGACTTCGTTGAGTAAATTTTTCATTTCTGATCATAATTCTTCTACTTCTGAGATGATGTTTAAGGTCTCATATTTCTTATGCACAGCTATAGCAAATTTGTCTCTTAGTTTTTCATCAGATTTTAGCAAGTCCATTTGAAAATAAGGTTACCCTTTGCCTTTTAAATCATACTCACAGTCAGCTCCCGGCAGTGACTTCGATGTTTTGACGGCGTTTCCGAATCGTTTCTGAATGAGAATAATATAATCTTTTTTGTTTCTACTTCTATCACCGAGGCTCTTCCAAGTCCACTCTCGCCTAGGATGGTTTTGATACCAAGTATTTGTGATGGTAAAATCATTGATTTCGCACCATTCAGTTAGCCTATTTCCACGCTCATTTACATTCCCTATACCACTGGGCCCAACAACATCTTCTACTCTTTCATCCCAAACTTTTGCATTGAAATCTCCCACTACTATTATAATGTCCTGAGATTTTAGATAGCCTTTTGCTTTTGCTATTTATTTATAAAACTTTTCTACTTCTACGTTTTCACGTTGGTGCCTACACTTGACTGATTCATAGATTTAATGATCTGGCTAGCAATTTAGCTACAACTACTCTGTATGAAATTGGACACCAACTCCCCAGACTTTTTGCCATTGTTACATCGAATAAGATACCAACGGCTCTTTCATGTGTATGTCCCCCTGAGTATATTAGAGCTTTGCTACTTTTGCTACTAGAATTGTCCCTCTCCATCTGACCTCAACAAGCCCTAGGATATTAAGTTTTATTCTGTCCATTTCTTGAATAACATTTTCTAGCTTTCGTTTTTCATGCAGTGTACTCACATTCTATGTTGCTATTTTTGATGTTTGTTTCATATTAATTTTGCGAGCAGACGAATAAATTTACCTCAACTTAAAAAGATAACAACGAAATAACAAAAAGTACAAGTAAATATAATTAAATAACAAAAACCTGAAAAAAAATTAATGAAATAAGATGTATAAAGAATACACATAGGACACTTTTAGATAATGAAGACACGAAGATTTAAAAAGACATAGAAATGAAAGAAAGCTAAAAATACTGCACTTATTTTCAGTCTAAAATTTTCAAAACATTCTTTCTTTTTCTTCTTCTCCTCCTCTTATGCAACATATTTTTTTCATTAATGCATAAATCTTACCTCAACTGATGTTCTAAGTTTGTTAGAGATAAAGTTAGACTCCTCTGGTTTGTGAATGAGCCTCTTCTGGAGGAAGTCTACAATCTCTAGACTATCATTGACCAGGTAGCCGCTAACGTCAGGTTCTAGATCCTCCCAGGACGGTCTCTTTAGAGAGTTTGGCCCGAAGCTCCAGCTTGGTATCGCATCCATCGTTGTCGGAGTCTGCAGTTCTCTGGTCGACCTTCTCAGCGCCGCCACAATGTCACCAGGCGAGCCGTTTCTTAGCTGTCGAGGAGCAGTCGGGACGCCGTAGAAAGCCGTGCCGCAGGCGAACAGGGCCAGGCAAGCAGTACCAAGGGTGAGGAGCGCTCGTTTTCCTTGTACAGTAACGCTAGAACCTGTTCAGAGAGATTGTTTAGTTATTTTATAATTATGTAATTCAATACACCTTGTAGATATCTATGAGCACACCTACAAAGTTAAAGATCATCTTATACAATCAAGCTCAACGAGAAAATGTAAATATGAAATAGTTATTTCCTTACTGTAAATCTGTCGAGGGAAAGAATAGTTTTTATTTATTTTTAAATGACAAAGAGGTAACTTAGGAAAGAGTTAAATTTCACTCATTTATTTATCAAGAGAAATTGTCGTATATGCCCTACATTGATTCTGCAAGAGGAAATGCAGGGTTCAAAATGTTTTTGCCTTAAGGGCGAAACGTTGTCACGTATACTCTGTGTTGTTTAATTCGTCTTATAAATTTGAGTTGGTGTTTGTATTCTTTTTATTTATTTCATTTCCTTCAATCACCATTGCATCTTCAGGATCCTTAAACTTATTTATATGTGTCTGGGAGTGCAGTATTTGTATACTTCTTTTTTTACTTCTCATGTAAAAGATAGCACCATAAGGTTACTGATATAAATATTACGAAAATGAAAGCAGCTTTTTGAAGCTATCTTCTGTTGCTCTAGGCGCTAACCGTGGTGGAGCTTCCTTTTCATAATCTATATCTTAATTTTTTTTTCCGATAAGAAGCAATACATTATACAACCTACATTGAGGGTTACACCTCGAGTATGCCAACGCATTTTATAGGAAATTGGGACACATGTACATATAATAAATGCGGCTTATTCGGACGTGGGACATTCTGTGGGATCTTAAGTATAGATTTTTTACGATATTCTATTTTAAACTTGTATCCCATTCGATGTGGTGGGGTGGTTTTGCGGTTAGGACAATTTTTGCGGAGGTGACAGATTCCTTTTCTCGCTACGGAGGGCGCACGCACGCACGCACGTTTATGTTTTACTGTTGTGCTTTCGAAGTGCTAAGTACTTCTTACTTCGTGAAATTGATACGTATAAGATTGAGAGAAGATCTATTCAGCGAACACCATCAGATATTTTGGTATTACTCACGAGCAGAGATAGCGGAGAACACTCCGTTCCCACTCCCTGTGTTGTTTTTCTGTTCCCTAGGTCTCTTGTCCCAGGCGTAGAGGAAAAGTCCAGCGACACACACGAGCAAGCCGAGGAAGTTCTGCAGACTAGCCTGCCTGGTGCCTCCGAGATAGAGCAGGAGAACCACCAGCACTCGCTTCATGATGTTAGCTACGGCATGACTCACCACGGAGAGCTGAAGACGGGAGAGAGAAGAACATGTTTGTGGACATGGTAGCCAAGGTAGGGATAGGAATTTTCTTTTTCTTTTAATGTGTTCACAAATTATGCACGTGGCGAAAGACATTTCGAGGCAGCTTCTGACAGATAGGTAACAATTAGTTTAAATGATGATTTTCTGGCTTGATTTCGAATTGAGGTTCAGAAAATAAGATAAGAGAAGACACAGTGTCATATAGAGCGAAGTAGAAAACTAAATAGATACAGAATTGCAGATCCCGTTTAAAAAAAAACCTATTTAGTTGAGAAAGAACCAGAAAAGTGACAAAATTCTGACAGACAGACAGAGAGAAAATGATTAAATGGTTACAAGATTTCATTGAGTCCTTAATAGAGAATGACACAGAATATCTCATTAGTACATGAAGTTGAAGTACAAATCTGCAACAGCATTCCAACCCGATCGTACTCCATTACTATCAGGTACAAAGACGAAATGAAAACGCTTCTAATTAAGTTTTAAAATTAAGACCGAATCATTCATTGTAACGCAATTCTTGAACTGCAGCTTTACCCGATTCACTCCACTTCACAATTCTCTAAATGAAATGAACAATCACATGAAATGCATTAAGACTTCAAGTTTCAAACCAGCATTCAAATAAAAGTTATAAGCGAGCTTTGTGAGGACAACAAGAGTCGAAAGAATACCCGCATGATATTATTATATTATTTTATATAACGCCCCCCCCCCTCTCTCTCTCTCTCTCTCTCTCTCTCTCTCTCTCTCTCTCTCTCTCTCTCTCTCTTTCTTTTCACTCTACCACTGACGCCCTGTACTGACGGGGTTCTGAAATCACCTTGTTATTGTTGATAGGGTGTATGTACAAAAACTGAAAATCCAAACCAAATCTCTCTCTCTCTCTCTCTCTCTCTCTCTCTCTCTCTTTCTCTCTCTCTCTCTCTCTCTCTCTCTCTCCATCTCTCTCTATCTCTTTTTTCTCTTTTTTATTCTCTCTCTATCCAGCCCCTCCCAAAAGAGAGCAAACAAAACAAAACAAAACAAAAATACTCACCTGTGTTAGAACCATGCCAGTAGAAACATACGAGTAGGCCACATGAAACACCCCAGATAAAAAGCACATGGCGATGATATACGGTGCCGCAGGGGGCAGGATGTCGAGCTTCTCTAAATACAAAAGAAGAACTGAACATCCCATCATGCTGCTGGTCATCAGAGGCATCTGGGATAGCCGGATGTTCAGCGTAAGCACTGGTTTGTCGTCATCACCCATTTTCTTGATAGCCAGATTCCTGAGAAACGAGTGATTAAGAAGTTGCAGTGTTGGTCTTACTCCATCCGAAAGAATATTTATCCTCTCAATGAATGCTCATGGCATTCGGATCATCATGCTACTCCTTTAATCTACACGCCGGATCCCTTAAAGGTTGACCTTAATCTTTCCATTGTAAGTATATATTTTTTAATACAATGAATGATAATGAGCAAAAGAATTATGAAAACTTCGAATCATACACCATAAATACTGTAACTCCACCGAGGACCAAAGCTGTTAATTTTACTCTGAAGCCTGCTTATATGAGCATTTGAATAAATTCAAGTTACTGAAATGGTTTTTGTAAGCCTCACTATTTCCTTTCCGTCTATTTTCGTAAGGAAACAAAATATTTTCAGAATAAAATTATCATTGCTAATTGCAAAAGGCTTGCTACGAAAAAAAAAAAAAAAAGTTATATTCATTTTTTGAGCTGACAAAAATTTAAACTAAAGCGACTGCGAGTAAGCTTGTATGCGACAAACGTCACTCTGCCTGAATCACTCACAAAACTCATAATTTTTCTTATTATTCTACTTCTTGTTACCATATCGACGCAGCATCTACTCAAGTGGTTTTTCAGTTTGCCATTTTGAGACCATTCTTCTATGAAGGTTCCCATTATTATTATAATGCTTCCTTCTGTTTGCACATATATTATCACCTTTCTGCTGATAAATTCATCACAATCTTCCCTTCCTTTCTCTTTTTCTTTAGTAGTGCCAAAATTGAGGCTGTTAAGCCCAGTTATCATCATATAATATATATACATTTATATACATATAAACATATTCTTTCAAACATAATACTATAGAGGATATTAAAAAAAAATCCTTGTTTTTTGCCGCCACTCCTCAAACAGTGGATTAGTCAGCAATCAAAAAGGGTGTGGCCATGTTCTACATTCTCAAAGTTCTCACGGGTATCTTTTGCCGAGACCAGTATTTGAGCAAGTAGTGTTTGTTAGTTTTTGCTCCATTTTAACCGTAATGGCGCGATGAACGTAACTCCTCTCCTGCCATCAATTTCAGTGGGCTATCAACCGTGGAAAGATATTGTTGGGAAATAGACACTCGAAACTTAGGTTTTAGAATTTTGTTCCTCGGAAGATCCGTCTCAGTTTTTATATGCAATTCCCTTCTCCATCTTCCTGCCTTCACTTCTTAATGTGCTGTGAAGTTATTAACTGATTGAATGTAATGTTAAAAATGGAAGAGTCAGATTTTGAGACATAAGTGACATTCTATATCGTATTGAAATAATGCGATGAATTTCAGATCCATGCACTTGTTAGATTACAGCATGTTCCTTGCCACACCAATCGCCAATCCCTCCAAATTGCATGATATTGAAGCAATTACCGCTATCTATATGTCATAACATCACAATTAGTCGAACAAGAAAAAAATTATGATGTGCTCTTAAGCGAGAAGGGAAAAGAAAAAAGGAGAAAAAAAGGAATGCATAGAATGGTTGTGTATTGGATATAGGTGTTCCCAAAGGGCACTGAGAACTAGGCCAGTAACTCAAAATATTAGAGAAAAAAAAAGACTTTGAAAAAAATGTCACAAAGAGGCAGTTGAGCCCAAATTAATTCGAAATGACTCCTCAAATAATCAGCATCCATTATATTGGGCATCGAAATAAATAAAGGGATATTCAAAAGTAACCGTCACACAATTTTTGTCCAACAAAATACTTAAACGGGGCATGAGACTTATCATGACAAACTCACCTTATAGCCAAGATGATGTTGGAAGCGAAGGCTGCGCCGACACCAACTGACAGGCTTGTATCTGTGAGAGGGTTGCCAGAAAAAGCAATGGCCCCGCCTACTATAATAGGGAGACTTCCCATAGCGACCGGCGTCAAGGGCGTCCCGAGAATGCAATACTGGGTAACGGCACTTGTGATTGGCTCCATCAACTGTAATGTTAACATTGTGTAAGTTGATGTTCCATCCTTCTATTATAATTATCAGAAATCAGTTGAACACTTCATGGTAGTTTACATATTTATGATACTAAAAAAATTGTATTCATGGGCTTCTTTGTGGCATTGAGAACAGACAGCTTGTTGCTTTTTTTTAAAATATAGAATAATAGAACTATTCTAACTTATTTATATTGGATTTTTTTCCTGTTCAAATTAAAAAAAAAAGTCAAGTTTTTTTTTATACTGCTCTGTATTTTATTCTTCATTCGATGAAGATGGAGGTCTGAGTAAATGATTCAAAAATTAAAAACAAACAAGAAAAGGGGGAAAAAACCCAGAAGTATCAGTCACATGGGGTACAAAGATTGCAGCTGTCAATTTATAGATTCAAACGCCATCTTTGGCGTACTGACACACTCTTAGATTGTATGAAATTCTCATCATCTAATAAACCCTGAATTGAAGTCAGAGAATCAAATTATTCATCTGGTTTTGGCACGGTTTTCTTCTTTTGTTCTAATCACAAAAGCTACTCTCTGCCTTCATTGACAACCAAAGAATTCATATTCATATATAAACATTGATTTGAAGGATCAAAACCTTTAGCAAAAGATGGTCTCACTGAGCATGAATCATACCTTGATGGCAAAAGTTGAAGAGGCGAACATCATGGCCATGCTGATGTTAGTGGCGAATGTCGCTAGTACATGAGTGACTCTAGCTACGTTGAGGAAGTTACGAGCTTTGTTGTTCTTCATATTCACGCATAGATAGCATAAAACTGCAGGGTGAAAAAAATATAAATTATAAAGCCCGTTAACCACTTGGTGGTTTGCAACGTTTCGCTCACATTGGTCTGACGATAGTGCATGATTTCAGCAAATCCCATTAAATATTGAAAAAAAAAATAATGTAGTCCTAAATACCAGAGTTAACCAATAACTGGGAAAAAAACTTTGAAAGAGTTTGCGTCAGCGAAGAAAAAAAAGAGTAATAGTATTAGACTAAATATGTTTAGTGTTCTAGATTGCAGCAGAAGTACCCGGAACATCTAAGAGTAAAAATAATCTAGTCGCAGCAAGACCAGTAGTAAAAGGTTTTTCTTTTTTTTGGATTAACTAGACAGTACTACAATATTATTGCCTTCTACTCAAACTGGAGACTACTTTATGGTTATCTATATACAAGCTAGCTCCTCGAAAACTAATACACGTAGAGCTACAAAAATTTCACAATAAGCAGGTTGTGGTGTAATTTAGAAACTTATTTTTACTATTATCATTTTACTGCGAATGATTCAGAATCAATGCTGGACCTAAGTCTAGATCTGTCGATGTTAGGTGTTAAATCAGAATTAAATTTATGCATAGATGAACCTGTTGATTCATTCAACCCCAGATTTCTCTCAGCATTCCAAAGCCTAGCGGCAAATTTTCTGTTCCATAATTATTATCAGAAATCAGTAGCATATGCAACGTATATCGTTAGTTTATGTTTTTGAATTTCATCCACGTAGACATTGATCTAAAATTTTTAAGAAATTTAGATTTCCTCGACCAAAATTTTAAAGTTCATTTATGGTAATTCAAACTTTTAAACAATATTCAACTTAGAAGAAATATGCTACGATATTAGTTTGAAATGATACATTTCATTGTGCCTGTATCACTTCTATTGCTTCATTTGGCGATTAACTATATCTAAATGGCAAATGCCATGAAACTACAATTATAATTTAATATATATTTTTTTCTTTCTTTTTTCAATCTGAGGCCTCTGTCCGGGTTACAGTTCATTTTTAATGTTTCATAAATCTTTTTATGGTCAAAACTAAAACTGTTTAGCTTTTTTTGGTTGTAATATTACTTATGTTACCAAAAAAAAAAAAA
>BLXT01004484.1:221342-232834 GCA_019648995.1 Plakobranchus ocellatus
ACTACTACTACTACTACTACTACTACTACTGCAAATAATAATAATAATAATAATAATAATAATAATAATAATAATAATAATAATAATAATAATAATAATAATAATAATAATAGTCATAATAATAATAATAATAGTAATGGGATATTTCAATGCAAAATTTGGGGACGAAAGGGCAGAAGATCTTTTTGGGCTCAGTGGCATAGTGACTGTAAATGAGCGTGACGTAAGCTAATTGTATGGTGTCAAATCATTGATTTTACCATCACAAATACTTGGTATCAAACCATCCTAGGCGCCAGTAGACTTGGAAGAGCCCCGGTGATGGAAGTAGAAAGAAATAGATTATATTTTCATTAAAAAAAAAAAAAAAAAAAAAAAAAACGATTCCGAAACACCATCAAAACATCGAAATTACTGCCAGGAGCCGACTGTGATTCAGATCATATTCCAGACATGTATACATTTCAGATAAAAATTAAGAAGTACAAAAAGGAAAAGGCTAATCCTAAATTCCAAATGGACTTACTAAAGATCTGACGAAAAACTGAGAGACAAAGTTGATGTAGCTGTGCAAAACAAATATGAGACCCTAAACAACAGGTCAGAAGTAGAAGAACTATGGTCAGAAATGAAAAATTCACCCAATGAGGTCATAGAGAAAAACGTTCCCAAAAAAAAAGATATTTAAAAAGTTCTATGAAAGAGGTTAATCTTGAGCGATCACTAATTAAAACCATAAGACAGAGACAGCTACAGTTATTAGGCCATATTTGGCGACACACGGGTTAGAACACTTAGTAATTATTTGAAATATTGAAGGCAAACGCAGTAGAGGTAGACAAAGAATAACTCTTATTGAACGTCTTAAGTCATGGGCAATAGGCAATGGTAGCACCAACAACTTCACAAGGTTAACTGAGAATAGGTTTGGGTGAAGGAATATGATCGCCAATGTCTGCTCCAGACATGGTAACCGAGGAAAAAGAATGACATGCTAAGACTCCAAACTCTGTATAGATTATAGGTCTAGGTCTAACGAAATTTCGGCATCGTTTACATCCGTGCCCCATTTCGGCTAAACCATGTGACAAACCAAGGGGTCATTGAAAAAAGGCGTCATCGCTGGAAATTTTCCCTGAGTGAATTAAGCTTATTGCCTTGTTGTCGCGAAACGTCACTACCGGCCATCACCTGGTTTCCGGGCTCTGCACCAGTAAGACGTTACTGCATTTTTCTGTCTAAACACTAGACCGGCATGTACACGATTTAGCTCATCTTTTCGAAAACAGCTTTGTAAAAAAATCGGAGTCTTTTGCATTTCAATCTGAGATACCCTTGGGTTGATTTAGAAACATGAAGTAGAGCGTAGGGTGAGTTTTTATTGCTTACTTTGATCCGTTTCAACTGTATTATCGAAAATGGAACTAGTCGGCCTAGCAAGCAACCGTAGGTCTAACCTCAAAACTTTAAAATCTGATCATACATTATGGAAAAACTTTAGAGTCAATAAGCAATCATAAAGGACGAATCAATCTGTGCAATAATAAATCTAATCTGTATAGCTTTTAATTTTATATTTAGTCTGAACTTTTTTTTTTATAGATCTAATAGAAACACTTCAGTAGCCTTGACCGGGCAACAGTTAGTAGTGGCTAGCGACACTATTCAAGTTCGGAAAAAAACCTAAAAATAGTATTGTGCAACAAGGCAATTGATCAGCACTTTGTATTTTTCTGTACTTATTAGGGTTTACACGCTTTCTTGAAAAGAGCATTAATAAGAATAACTATTTCCGGGTCATTGTTTACGATGGCTACGATCATGTTGAGGAGAGCTTTGCAACGTTCTGTGAAACAAATACGTGTAACGGTAAGACATAGAACCAAACAAACTTTGTGCAGGCACCTTCATCCGTGTAAAAGTTAAATTTTGCTCTAGATCACATTTTTATTGATGCATGTGAAACATAACATTCTGCTTACGGTAATGATAGTGTTGGGTCGTGATTCATATTTTTGTTATTCATGTATGAATGAATATTCAACGCATTTATTCATTGAAAAATGAATGAAAAATTTTTTTTGGGGGGGGAGGGGGGTGAAGGAACCTAGCACCTAGCAGAAATAGATGGGAAGTCTCAGTCCTGGCATTACTTTGCGAAACTGGATTATCAAGCTTCGCATGTCTTTTGCTCTCTTTAAAAAAAAATTCAAGTCTCCTTATTTCAAAACAGTGAGTAAGCAAGTTCTACAAGAGGCTCATACAAAATACTAAAGTATATGCAGTTCTAAAAAATGAAAAGAGAAAAAATTAATACACTAGATCGAAATCTTTATAGATTAATTTTAGATGAAAAAAAAAAAAATGTAACCAAATCCAAAAAAACTGAACCGAGTAATAGCTAAAATAGTATACATCTAACATATAAAGGATATAGAGAAAGAAGAAAAAATGCTTCAAAAGTATACAGGAAAAGCTTAAAATAACATGAGTAAAACAATACTTAAGAGATTTTAGTAATCATACACATTTATAGGGAAAGAAGCACACTGACTAAAGTAATAGGCTAGGTCTAGTGCTCATAACCCGCCATAATATCATTTGCCGCTATTGAATATTCACTGGCCATTGAATATTCACTCGCCATTGAATATATTCACTCGCCATTGAATCATTTGCCGTCATTGAAATTTATTCATCATTGAATAATTATTCGTCATTGAATAATTATTTGTCAGTGACTGATTATTCGTCTGCATCGCTGTCACAGGCACTCTCTCGCGCAATTGTACCGTTGATTGTTACTCGAATAAAGGAAATGTTGCCTGCATGCGGTCGCCCGAATGGGATTCTAAGTTACGTTCAAAGCCATTCTTAATATTTTATTCTTAGAATACAATTAAAAACAGTATTTTTATTCAAAATATATCCAATATTCAACCTGAAATTATTCATTATTCATTTGTGGCTGTAATATTCATGAATGAGTGAATAAACTTCAATATTCGCCACGACACTAGGTAATGAAGTAAATACGGGCATAGACTTATAGAATCAATACTTACTTTAAATTAAATAATATTAAGAGTACCTCCAGGCCTAGATCTGGAATAGGCTTATAAACAGTAAAATGGTTTAGATGCCTCAAGCAATTTACTGGGTAGTGGAACAAATTCTTGACTCTAAGCAGAGTATTATATCATTCTTAGCAAGTAAAGGATAATCTGGAGACAAACCCAATGACTTATAAATTAGTCTTACCTTCATCAGCTACTCTCGAAAAAATGAAGACGTAGCAGGCCAAGTCATGAAAAGCCTAATGTAAAATAATGCTACTTTCACACTTAAATATCTTCACAATGTTATGCTTGCAACCTTTTCATTTCGCCGGTAGCTGATGCGTGATGGAGGTAGATCTAGAAATCATTGGTCCTTTCCTCTGATCTCCCACTACTTATGATATTGCCATGGCATGATGTAGACAGTGCACTCAATTACTGAGTAACCCATGAGCCCAGGGATGGTTTGATCAATTTACATTACAGTGTTTGATTGACAAGTTAGGCCCTATCGTATCATTATATCAGTACCTAGAATCTTGACCTTGAAATATAGATTGTAAAGAAATCTAGATTATAAAGATAAAAAAAACATATTTTTTTATAACTTTTGAATTGCGTTGATGGACTTTATCTTAACCTAGTTTGAATTTATAGCAAGATCCAATTTATTGCATGGCAAATTTCTTCTATCTTGGTCTTTTTTTTTACATCACACTAACTTTGATTTCGGCTTCAACAATGCTTCACTCAATGTAGATCTATTCTATGGCATACATTTTTTTAAAGTAAGCCAACTCACGCTTTCATCCTAGGATTACGGTCCCCTTTTTTACTCGGCCTTGCTTGGAAGCTAAAATCTTGACCTAGACTCTCTATGTCTTAAAATTCCACATTTTCATATAGCTAGGTGAGCAGATAGAACATTAAGGGTCACATTTAAAAATAGTAGTAGCACTTGGATGTTTTTGGTCTCGGTAAGACCTGGGAAATAAGTTAAAGATTAACAACTTAGGTAGGTGAATGATCTTACATGTTCACACCCTGCTGTAAGGAGCCTGGAAACTGATGGCCTAGGTATGTTTGTCATGCCACTGAGACTATAGTGGTTAAGATGGGTGCACTTTTAGATGAAATAATTAAAAGACGTTTTTAAAACACATTTTTTGGAGATAATAAATCAATTTTTCTAGCAACAGAACAAAAAAATTGGAGAATTGAAAAAAAAAAAATCATCCTGCTTTAGATATTTATTGCACTTAACTGAATAACTAAGACATAATGGCTCGCACTAATTGAAATTTTATAATTTAAAATAAAAAGCACCAAGCAGCCATGATGAAAACATCAACTAGCAAGGAATGCATTTATCAAAATGATAAAATACTAACTGAAAACTACAAGCCTGAATAGGTTGAGAACATCAAGATACCTCAGATTGTCCTACTTTTTATTCTCTGTTCATTGCTTCCTTGTAGATTGAAGCACATAATCATGTGAACTTTTCTGCTTTGAAAACATATTAATTTGTGCATTACAGTTCCTGAGTTAATCAGTTATAGTGAAATACAGTTGACCATACCTAAATCGAAAACGGCTGAGCCGTAAAAACGGCTAAACCAAAAAGAAATTGAAGAGCTTTACGTTTTTTCCTTTATTCTTTCTTATTAAACATGCGGTAAACCGAAAGCGCTGGCTGCCTTACTATGGTTAAAGCGAAATAAAACTATCGGGAAAGCCCAGTCACTGTGCGACCGGCACATTGAAAAAATCTTTTTTTTTTTTTTTTTTTTTTATACACTCCTTGCCCATCCCTTTCTTTCGCGCATTACTCCATGTAAACCCAATACTATTAGTTACCGGTACCTCACACTACAGACGGCCAGACCCGATGTCTGGCTACGTCTAGGTCTACTGCGCACACCTGCTCATCCCTTCTTTTTCACCACTTAGTTACGCGGCGGGACCGTGCCAGACACTCCCAACATGTCTAGGTTCCGTCAACGCTAAGCTAAGCAAACACTGTTGCATCACAGCCTATAATAAAGCCATCTCTCTTGTGGAGAACTTCAGTACCGGAAAACTTAGGCGATGGTTAAATTATAAAAGTAGAGACTAGGACCGGAAAACTTACTTAGGAGATGATGAAATTGTGGAAAATATTAATACTATTATAACAGGCACAAGAACCTCTTAACTGAAAAAAGAAAGAGAAGGAGATAGAGAAATGGATAAGAAAAAGAGAAAGATTCGTGGATAGGCCTGTTCATTCACATTATAGTGTGACGATGGGTGGGATTGGTTTAACTTAATATTTCGGAAGTTGGTTACTCTCCGTTATTAATCTTATTTATTAAATGCACTATGCCTAAACCAAAATATTTTTAAACCAAAGTAGGAATCACACTCCCTAGAATTTCGGTTTAAAGTGTTCCACTGTAAGTGGTTATAAATATGAGAATGATATACAGGAATTACTGTATCGGTATCGTTTTCCCTTTTTTTTTTTTTTTTAATTAAAATTCGTACCCTAGCCTTATCAAATTTATAATTGCATGCTATTTACAGGCACATGGTCGAACTCAGAAGAAGACAGATATATTTTATCAGTTTGGATGCTGCCTTCAGTATCATTACTACTCAAAGTATCAGATCAACCTAACAGATTCGGTTCTAGCTCAAACCAGGACTTTCCAGACATCCACAGGTATCTTACTTTGTATGAAAATTGTCCCATAAATATTTGTCTCATTTACAATTTAATGATTTCTTCGACAAATTTCTTGTCTTGCCTGCATGATAACACTCTACATAGATCAATAGCTCAACCACGCATGTTGAAGAGAATATTTGCGATTCACTTCTTTTTATTTTTAGATTGTTATAGATGAGTACAGGTAGACAATTTGATCTTGTTTTTAAGTAGACTGGAATTAATGAACATTAATTCTGTACAACTGATTTGTTATGTATTTATTATTACCTATTGTTTTAATTTATTCCTGTGTTAATACTCTGCGATTTGTTTTTTCTTTCTCAGTTCTAAACAAAGTAATCCCATACAAACTGTCAGATATAGGCGAAGGGATTAGAGAGGTTGTTATTTTAGAATGGTATGTATCACAATTTCTGATTTGATGTAGTGCTAAAGAATTTTGGATGTAATGAGTGACTCAATATTTAATTTTTGGAACTTTAAGTATGTATGTAACGTAACTTAAGAGTAATCAGAACTTTCCAAGTTCTGTCCTTAAAGCTCTAGCTCTGATTGCATTACATCTCTTCAAGTATACATTTTGAAATTTGTGTATTAACTTGTCATTTTTTTTATATGATACTGTTGATCAGAAGTTAAATCTCATGATACTTATAAGTTTACAAAAAGATCACAAATTTGGGATATTGTAATCTTTTGTGAAAAATTAATATTAATCATGTAAATGGTTTTCATCTACAATGGTTGCTGTGTGCATCTATTACTTCTTTCCAAAGGTTTGTTAAGCCAGGTGACAAAGTGGCCCAATTTGACAGTATCTGTGAGGTAAAGAGTGACAAGGCTTCCGTGACGATCACAAGTCGCTATGACGGGACCATTACCAAGTTGTATCATGACATTGATGATGTGGCTTTGGTTGGAGAACCACTTTTAGATATTGATACAGAGGAAACTGATGGTGAGTGGGGAAGAAACTTGAAAATTCAAAGCCAGAAATTGATTTAATCATTGTGTAGATTGTACACTACAAGCATATGGATTAAGCTGTTCCTATTCAGGAATCATAAATAAAATGCACACGTTAGTGTGGAAAACTTTCATTTGAAAAATATGAATGGAATCTAAAAAGAAGAATCAAAGTGAAAGTCACTGAATATACTTGAAATAAAAAACCTTTACTTTCCACAGCCTTTCTTCAAATACTGAAGAGGTTCAGATTTTTTAGGGAGATTTTTTTCAATGTTCTTTTATTTTGTTAAAGCGTGCATTCATTGATGTGCTTGATTATAATTATAAATGTCTGTTTTTTAGAGCCTAGCAAAGATGAAGATGTAATAGAACCTGAAGCTGGCAGCAGCCTCCCTGGTAAAACTTTTGGTGCTGGGGGTGTCAAGACATTGGCTACTCCAGCAGTTCGAAGACTGGCCTCTGAAAATAATGCAAGTTTAAAAAAAAATGTTCTCTCTTTCTCATACCATTTTACACTTTTCTGCCTGTCTGTGTCTCTGTCTATCACTCTCTCTCTCTCTCTCTCTCTCTCTCTCTCTCTCTCTGTCTGTCTCTCTCTCTCAATCTATCTATCTATCTATCTATCTCTTTATCTCTCTTTCTCTCTTTCTTTCTTTCCCTCAAGGAATTGGTTTATCCAAGTATTTTACATTTAAATAATCTTTGCATCATCCAAACATTGATTAAGAATTGTGTCAAGTCTTTTTCTCCTCTAATCGAAAGTAGGTACATTATTTTTATAATATTTCCTTTTGGTTTTCACTTGCAGCTCAATCTTGCTGATATAGTGGGAACTGGAAAAGATGGGAGAGTTTTAAAAGAAGATGTCCTAAAGCATATGGAAGGTGCACCAGGTAGAGCAGAAAATTGCACAAATATTTATCATGTGATTTAGCTCTGCAGCTTCAATGGTTGAAATAAAAATGTAGCTAGAAAGTGCTTTACTCTTTATTTATAATGTAATCATAAATCGTCATGGTGTTGCCAATATTGCCTAACCCATTTTTGGCGTAATGGATAAAATCGAGTTTAAAAGATTTTAAAAGCCAAAACAAAACCAATAATGCAGAATTAGAAATTATTAATTATAAAAAGTTGGTCTGGCACTTTAATTTTTTTCTTATATCAGGTGTTGTGTTATGTAGTAATGTATCTAAAAAAGGTATCATTCGATTTTTGCCTAAGTCAGACTTAGGCAGTATTGGCAGCACCATGACGAAATGTTAGGTACAGAGTAGTCTGATTGAAAGTGAGCAAAAGTGGTTTTGTAGCATTTCTTCTCATCAATAGACTTTTGGCATTTATCATATATATTGTAAAGAGTTTTTTAGATGCTTGATGTTATCTTGTTCAAAAAGAAATGGACATCACACACAAGAAATGTTAATAATAGAGGGCTTACAATGATTTAAAGTGCGCCATAAAATGAAAAAAAAAAAGAAAGACGTGTTATTTTTTGGTTTGCATGCTGGCGACTTGCTCAGACTTAATAGGAATTAGCATGTGGCACCTTGATATCAAAATCCATCTTTCATTAAAACAAAGGAAATGCCACTTCTTCCATGAGCTGTGTGAAAGAATGGATATTTGGATATTTGAGTGATTGTAATCATACTGGGTTTGTGTTTTGTTTTGTAAAATCATGCAATTATCTGTAGCATAATTCTTTATGGACCTTCATTCATGCATTTAAAAATCATCCAAAGCCGGTACTCCTTTGTGATGAAATTAAAATTATAAGTAGGAATGGGTGTTGCACTAAATAGAAATTTCTGCATCGAAAAATATGACAAAGTTTCATATTTTTTATAGAACAACAAGAAAGTTTGCTCTGATGAAATAAAACCTTTAAAGTGAAATTCTTAAAGACAAAAATATATAAAGTTTCTAAAACTTTTGTGTTTTACAACATAGAATAGGCCTGTTACAAAGGTCAAAGAAGAATTAGCCTTTAAATTAATTGACTCACAAATGCCTTGCCTTTTCCTTTTTTTTTTTTTTCTTTTTTTTTATGTTATGATTATTGATATTAGTAATTTTTTAAATTATGCACTAGTAGGAGCATAGATATGTTCTCATATAACAAAGCTGGTGTGTAAAGTTTGGTACTTTTAAATATTATATTATATCCTTTAAACACCTTTTTGTGTCTTCTGTTGGATCAAATCATCAGATATTGTTTTGCAGCAGTAAACTTTTGAGAAGGAGTTCTTGAAAAGCTATTTATCTGAATATCACTTAAATCTGGTAGAATGAATACAAATAGTTTTCACATATCTGCTGAACAAGTAAAAAGTAAATATAATACAGATTCCTGATAAGTGAGATTATTTTCATATTTTCTATATAGCATTATGGGCAGAAGAGTCTAAAAATTAGGTTTTTATTTCTCATTGTATTATTCTGTCAATCCTAACAAATTGATTTATAAAAATCTATAACCTTGCTATTAATATCATGTATCTAAATTTGAAACAAGTGACAGTTAACATATACATTTGTTTTATCTAGAAAATGAAAGCTGGTTTTTTTTTTTTCAGTTTTTGTTGAATTGTCTTGATCAGTTTTCTCTACTTGCACATTTCCTCAGCCTCCCAGACAACTGCTCCTGTTCCAACTTCTATTGAAGATCTTCGACCCCATTATGTGCCCTTAAGCCCTCCTCCTCCCCCAACTGCCCCTCAGACAGTAACAGCCCCAGCACCACCCCATGTGCCCCTGGTCCCTCCTACACCTATTGGCCAGGATAAGACTGTTGCTGTTAAAGGTGTGACTAAAGCTATGGTGAAGTCAATGACAGAGGCCCTAAAAATTCCCCATTTTGGTTACTGTGATGAGATTGATCTAACTCGACTAGTGGAATTGCGGAAGAGGTTAAAGCTCACTTCAGAGCAGCGTGGGATAAAGCTATCTTACATGCCCATTTTTCTTAAGGTTTGTATAATCTGTCATTTATTTTTTCATGCAGCTCTTTCAATGGCTATATTTTATTTGTACTAATAGAGTTCTGTTAAGATTGTAACTGCAGATCGGCCAACTCATACAATGCCATATATTAAAATATGTGTGTTTTGGCCAAAAATACATACATATGTTTTTGTGAAAGGAAACTAGACTTTAGTGCTACTATAGTGCAAGTGAAATGAAATATATTTTCTTTACATGTTCAACTTCAAAATGAATGGTGATGTGGATGTTTTTTTTCTTGGATGATATTAACTTATGTATAGACAGAACAAATGAGCAACATCTGCCTTCAGTCTTGCACTAGGATTCTTTTGATATTGTTTAGTTATGTGGAATATTTTATAGCTATATGATAATAATTCATATTTCACGTTTTTAATAAGGTTGTTATGATTACATTAGCAAACAGTGCCCGTTAAACAGCTCACTTATTAACTTTTTTTTTTATTTTCAGCCACTCGAATTTATCATCAGAACTCTTTTTTCAATATCCAAAAGTGCAAGTTCAGTGATACTTTTTTTTTGCTTTCCTGCCTCATTTTGTTGCCCAGGCTGCATCCCTTGCCCTGTCTCAGTACCCAGTGCTCAATGCCAGTCTTGATGCAAACTGTGAGAATCTGACTTACAAGGTTAGTTACATTTATCTACACTCACATGCTCATAGAACTAGGTACACCAAACCAGCCCCACAGCCACTAGTGGTACGGGAAGACACCTTGTGTAATGGACCCTTACTAAAAAGTCCGACATAAAATTTAGTATCACCTGTATAATTGGTATCAAATGAAAGAAGAGCTTTCCATCTTCAATTAGTTGTAAAAATGTAAAGGGTGAAGTAATTTAGCATTAAAAGTAAGAGCGTGAATCTAACTTATGTGAGATCCAAAGGTGTTGAATAAAAACGCCACACTTGCACTGTTTTGATGAGGTTGTCAAGTGTAATAACATTGCAGATTTATCATATGGCAAATACTACAATGTTCTTGGTTGATGTGAACAGAAAAAAAAGGCTTAGCATTAAATTCATATAGAAATGGCTAAGATACGTTGTTTTTTTTCTGTTAGAATTTCTCTAAAGAAATCATTCCAAGGTTGTGAAATCTTTATTTATTGCCCCGTGTGGGGCCCGGGGAAGAATAGGCTCCACCGTGGTTGCCGCGGGTCGTAAGAGGCGACCAAGGCAGGTTGTCGCCTATGGACTGCCTCTCGTCTGGACAAGGTGACATCTCTTTCTCTACCTGGCTTTTGTCTTCTATCCCCACTTCCTTTCCTGCGCTATCGTCCCGTCTACTTCTCCTCCTGCTGTCCTCTACTTCTTTCTCTTCCCATGTGGAGTCTGGGATAGAATCGACCCACCGTACTGTGCGTGTCGTAAGAGGCGGCTAAAACAGGGTGTCGCCCATAAACTGCTTCTCTCCGGTACATGGGCGACATCTCTTTCTCTCCACCTTGCTTTGTCTTCTATCCTCACTTCCTTTCCTGCGCTATCGTCCCATCCACTTCTCCTCATACTATTCTCTACTTCTACCCACCGTAGCCCTCCGGTGTTGGGAATAATTGAGAGGCCCACCCCCACAGTGTGGGCGCCTTGTTTGCCGTGAGGTGCGACCCGTATGGGGGGAGGGGTGGATCCTGGAGGTTGAGGTGGTGACGGCCCAGCAATAGTGGCTGTCACTTATCAACATGCCTCCTTGGCCACTTCCTTCTCCTGAGACGGGAGGGCAGCGCTGACCCACGCTGCC
>BLXT01004484.1:277563-291257 GCA_019648995.1 Plakobranchus ocellatus
GGGGTAGATCTGGGTCTACGAGAAATGGGAAAGGAGGGGGGGGGGGGAAGGTAGTCTAAGGACATGAATTGGTCGAGCGATCAGACGTAGGTTAGTGACCTGAATAATAACCAGATTGTGATACTGTGAGAGGGGAAAGAAAGGAGGACAGGGATAAACAGGGAGAAATAAAGAGAGAGAAAAAGGGGAAGAGAGAGAAAGGGAGAGAGAGGTAGATAGATAGATAGATAGATAGAGTGAGAGAGAGAGAGAGAGAGAGAGAGAGAGAGAGAGAGAGAGAAAAGGCACCCACGAGTGTTAGGAGAGGGGGAGTGGAATGAATGAAAAAGAAGGTGGTAACTTGATTGGGTGGGCTAAGTTTTTTTATTCACTAACCAATTCTTTATAGCGTTTGTTCCATTTTGTTCACTTGCATTTGTGTTTATGAATATAAAATTGTCCAACAGTTTCTGTTTCATTGTTCCTTTCTCTCTTCCTTTTGAATGATTTCTATAACGAGCATTCTTTTGTTTCTTCACACATCAATACTTTGATCTTGACATTTTTTTTTATTCACACCTTTTGTCTATCGTTTAATAGCAGCAGTCAAATACACTATGTCGAGTTTGCATTAATCGCTATTCTTTTTCAGTATACCTATACCTTTAAAACATTTTGGGCTTCATTTTTTTATGTTTGATTCTTTTTTTTTTGGTAATAATACCACAGATGAGTAGATTTCTTTAGAAATCGATGTCCTTTTACAACTTCCCAAAGACAGCGACGTAGGCTATCAGTCGTCCCAAAGAAATAAGTTTCGAATGGATATTAATACAGATGGTTTGATCACCCAGTCCAATGAGCAGTCAAAAAGATGAGCTCATCCACCAGCAGAAAGGTATAAAAACAATCATCATCATCAGGTGCCTTGTCTGGAACAAACATTGGCAATTATGCTCCTCCTATCAAACTTATCCTCAGTAAACTTTATAAAGTTCTTATTGCTACTCTTACCTATTGCCCATGACTTGAGATTTTCAATAATAGTTATTCTTTGTCTACCTCTACTGCGTTTGCCTTCAATCTTTCCAGTTTGTACTAAGTTTTTCAATTTCTGAATCGGGTTAATAGTACACAATTAAATTTTATGTGAATATCATTCTCACCCTTCCTCTCCCCTCCTTTTTTTTAAAAACCAAATCGTAATGAAAGCAGAGTTGCTCTTTCCAGTCATTATACAAATAAATATAACAAACACACAAAAATTCAAGCACGTCATTGTGGAAACCTGCCTTAAAACAGCCTTTCAAAGCTCTGTTCAAACCTGTTCTTGCAGGGTCAGCCTACTTTATTTATTTATTTTTTTTTATTAAGCCTAGACCAATAGAAAAAAACCGATTCAGTATGCGCTCGCCCTAAGAGCTTCTTGGTTAAAAATAAAAATGGAATATTCAGAAAAAAAATATGTGATAAAGACAGGATCTAATGCAGAGCTAGAGAAGTGGAGAAAGCACTGAGTATAGAGAGATAATAATTATTGCCTTAAACGGGTTAAAGGCTCCTTAGTCCCTTTTGATTCTCATACCGGGAAGGAAAGGACGGGGGTGTTTTGTAGCAAAGCTCTAAAAATCAATAACCAAATTGCGCGTGAAGGAATTGGTTTAGGGATTGATAAACGAAGTGAATGTTACAGAAAAGGCTATGCTGCTGTAGACCCCCCTCCCCCCTTTTCTTCTTTCTCTTCCTTTTTACCACCTCTCCTATTCTCCTCCACACTCGTTATTCATTCTTTTTCTCTCTTTCTCAAATATTCCTACCCCATTATCTATCTGTCTCATTAGCTCTATGGGTATCTCTCTATCACTACCTATCTCTCTCTCTTTCTTTCTCTCTCACTATTCCTCTGTCGATATATATCTCAGTAACTAATATCTACATCTCTTAGTGTCTATTTCTTTCACTATCTCCTTTTTCTCTCTCCTCTGTCTCTCTTACTATTTCTCTGCCTTCATCTATCTTGTTCATTATCTCTCTCAGAATCACTTTTTCTCTCACTATCTCTCCCTAACTTCCTCTTTCTCTCTCTCACCATTTCTATGCCTTCATCTTTCTCACCTCATTGGATATCTCTTAGTATCTGCCTCTCACTAACCATCTCTCTCTCTCTCTCTGTCCCTCTCATTAGTTCTCACTCACTATCTAACTCAGCATTTCTCACTATTTAACTTTCCCTCTCTCTCTTTCTCTCTTTTTCCATCTCCCAGTCTCTTTCAGTATTTCTCTGTCTTTATCTCACTCACTATCTCTCTCAGTATATCTCCCTGTCTGTTTCTTTCTTTCTCTCTCTCTCTCTCCTTCTCCCTGTCTCTCTCATTATTTCTCTATCTTTATCGATTCTCTCACAATCTCTTTCAGTATTTCTCGCTATCTACCTTTCTCTCTCTCAACCTGTCTCTCTCATTATTTCTCTATCTTATCGAGTTCTCTCACACTCTCTCTCGCTCAAAATTTCTCACTATCAATCCTTTTCTCTCTCTCTCTCTCTGTCTTTCTCCCTGTCCCTCTCATTATTGCTCTGTCTTTATCGGTCTCTCTTTCTATCTTTGTGCAATTCTCACATCTACCTCTCTGTCTCCCTCTCTCTCTCTATTTCTATTCCTCGTGAGGCATTGGTGGCACAGTGGTTAGCATCTACAAGGATATTTGATCAGAGCATGAGTTAGATAAAAGCCAAAATGCCTGCAATAATCTTACAGTAGGCTGGCTTTGTGATACAAAGGGACTTTCTTTTTCATCTTCCTACTCCACACAATACATCACCCCCTCCATAAAGAAAGAAAATGAAAAAAACCTTGATGCTATTCAAGACATCAAAGAGGTATTTGGGCCTGTTCGTATATTGCTGTTGCTGTTGTTGCTGTCGACAATGTTATTTTACTGTTGAAGTCGTTGTTATTATTGTTGCTGTGGTTGAAAAATGAATTTGCTGTAGTCGTTGCTGAATTTATTGTTTGTTTCAGAAAATGGTGTTCGATGCTATGATGATGTAAATTTGTGTGTGTGTGTGGGGGGGAGATTAAATAATATTAGTGGGGAAAAGTGGTGTTTGTCACAGAAGTTATAGTGAGATGGTCGTGGAAGCGAACAGAGAGCACTCGTTCTAATGGTAGTGAGTTCTGTTATGAACTCTTTTGCTAGTGACTGTGGTGTGGGGTTTATTTCGGTTATGATTTCAATGATTTTAATCCCCAAAGACATCGTCTTCTTATAAATACCGATAGCCCAACACAATTAATCAACTTCAATTCTTTCGGCGGAAGGGACTGACTGATCAAGTTATGATAACCGAACTTGTAAAGATGTTTATGCAGAAAATCGATGTCACATTACAACCCGGTCCAATGAGGTCTTAAAGCCTGTCATCAGCCAACAATAGACGAGTTGTACAAAAACAGAGCGTGCTATAATAGTGGATAAGATGGTTTATTTGAATAGGTAGACTTTGTATTAGTCATGTGTGTGAGAAGTATGGAGGTGGAAAAATTAGATAATACTTTCATGGGTATAACAATGTTTTACATTAGTGGTTATATGAGTATAGTGACATTACAATGATAGGAGTTTGATAATTGCGATTACTTTATTTTCCTAAAAATATTTATTTTTGCAGGTGGAGCTCATTTACTACTCTGGTGACCTCAGACTTTTGGTGTCTAGCTGACTTTTGAGCTGATTAACTGGGTTTGAACCTGATACTAGGGATGGAAATCCCTGCTGGTTTCAGAGCAATGGCCCAATGAATGTAATGGTGGGTATACTTAGAAAAAAAAATTATTTCGTTATAGAAGGTAGCAGGGGGAGCAGTGGCTCATCTGGTAGGGCAGTTGGCTACCAACTAAGAGGTCCGTGGGTCGATTCCTAGTCTGAGCCAAGTCAGATCATTCCTCCTCTGTGTCCACCCAGCACTAAATGAGTAGCTAGGTCTCTTACGACGCGGCGAAAGTAAAGGCGGCGAGGAAAGCAATGGCAAACTACCTCATATAATGCTGTATGCCAAGAACAATCAGCACCCTACTCCTGGTTCCCCGATGCTTGGACTAAGTGTGGGACCCATTTTATTTATAAAAGGTGGCATTCGTATTTGTAGCATAAATCATGATTAGAGTTTCTTGGTCGTTGCAGGGGAATTAATCATGGCAATTTGATAGAAATCATTATAGCAGAGCAACCACAATGGCTAGTTTTAACAATAGGATGATTGTGATGATAAATAAATGATGAGTTATAGCAGTATAGGATGTAACAGTATGGAAAGAATTGTAGTTTTTGTAAACATGATGATTTGGTAGTAGTGTGATAAATATGTGGTGATGTTTTTAGTTATGACAACCATGATGGTTTGTTGGTAATGTTTGTAGTAGTGATAATCATGACGATTTCATGATAATGTCTTTAGTAGTGATAATCATGACGGTGTGGTAGTAATGTCTTTAGGTGTGATAACCAAGCGGTTTGGTTGTGATTTCTGTAGCAGTTTTATTCATGACGGTTTGATGGTAATGCTTTTAGTTGTGATAACCATGATGGTTTGGTGGTAAGGTTTGTAGTAGTGATGATTATGACGATTTCATGGTAGTGTCAGTAGTTGTGATAACCATGCAGTCTGGTGGTAATATCTCTAGTTGTGATAACCAAGCGGTTTGGTCGTAATGTCTATAGTAGTGATATTCATTCTTTCGACACAGGCAGAAGGTACAAGAAGGAATGGGAACAACAATTCCTATGGGTTCGGCAGAACACAGGTTCAAGTGATAGAGCATTCTGCAAGTACTGCTTAACAGAACTGATTCCAAAGGCTAGTGCACCAACAAATCACGAAGCAACCGATAGGCACAAATAGAAAGCACCTAAAAGAAATGAAGAATCATTGGCAAATTCTTTTGTGATAAAAACACCGTGAAAGATCAGTCCTGGGAGACACAAAAGCGTGCAGAGCTTCAGTTTGCTGTCTTTGTTGCTTGCCACACAGCCATTAGTACGATGGACCATTGTACATGGACTATAGATCAATGGAGGGGTAGCATGATAGGCAATAAGCGCCAACACAGAACCAAATGCACAAATGCACTGCATTGCTAAAAGAAAACCAGTGGCTGCCTCTATGAAAGAACTTCAACGTGCTGTACGAGGGAAAAAATTTGTTATTGTTGTTGAGGAATCCACAGACGTGTCAACACACAAGAGGATGTGCATAACGGTGTCGATGATGATTATGTTGTGAGGAATTCTTTCCTGGGCTTGGTGTCTGTGGTGGAAACAAACGCAGAAGCTTTGTTCCAGAAGAACAAGGTTAAAACTGTATGGCTTGGAACTTAAGAACTGCATTGGTTTTGCAAATGATGGGGATCGGTCATGGTAGGAAAAACAAATGGCGTAAGGATACGTATCAAAACAAAGTCACTTCACTGCATGCAAATGAAATGCATATATGCCATTCCCTCGCCCTGTGTGCCCAGCACGCCTTGTCTTTCTTTGTACCATCGGCATTCAACAACCTTGCCTTTAGACTTCCATGAAGAAGATGCAGTTCTTTTGACAGATCATTTGATGATTTACGTCAGCTCTGGATGCCTGGAAGACACTGTTTACCCTTTCAAACTCCTGTACGATGGGAACCGAAAAATGAAATTGTTCATGGGGTCTTGCAGCATCTCTTTCAAAAGTGTTGCTTTGTATCTTGAATCAAGCTTTGCATTCAACTCAGCAATTGTGAAGTGGGCCACAAGGATGTCACAACTGATTATTATGTTGTACAGCACTTTTCCACGAACTAACAACCGGGTAGCTGCAGCTCTCTGGAATGGTGTGGGATGCGACTGGGTGCCATCATTGTCACAATCAGTGGTCATGATTTAGACGAGCTGAAGAGATCCACCTTTCCGAAGGATGCTGTTTGAAAACAAGTTTGAAACTTCTTTCAGTAAATATCCTAAGTTTGCAGGAAGTGTGATGGTAGATATTGCATCTTTCTACATAGTTTGTTCCTATTTTTTAACAAACATTTTGACGGATTGAATACTAGTCGAAATCTGAGTTTTCTATGAGAGCCCTAAATTTTGTTGAAGTTTCCGATTTTGGTAAGTTTACAAAGTTCTAATGCATATTCTATTGGCAAGCAAAGAAGACACTTAAAAAAAAACCCTTTTCGGCAAAAAAAAAAACCAACTATTGTTGAACTCATTTTTCACTGTTAAATAGTCAATAAGAAATATATTAAAAATATTGAAAAAGAAATGTTTTTCAGATGTGATAAGTTTTAAGGAAATAGAACCTTAACATAGATCTATAAATCCATGTAAAAGTAAAATAATGTGACCTTCTTTTGTCGTTCTATATAAGTGTTTGAGGGAAAAATAAACCAGTGCAAATAAACACAATCGGTTCAAAGAAATTGCAATGTAGATTATGGGTACAGGCGAACTCTTTTTTTCGGGAGAATAACAATTATAATTAAATTTGATTATGGACATTTACAGGCTGTAAACAACGACGCATTAGTGGTTGAAAGGAAATGGAGGAGGAAGTGAAAAAAACAACCAACAACCAAACATCAACTTGCAATTAAGCAGACATGTCGTTCACGCAGTTTACGCCTTCCTCGAACCGTAAACTTGCAAACATGTTATGATTAGAGAACAGAAATTACCAAAAATGATAATTAAGTTTGCATGTTGAATGCAAAGTTGATTAAGTTTGCATGCGCGTGTGTGTATGTCGATTGTCCAGCAGGCTAAAGACCATCAGTCTCATGTGATCAATAGAGCTAAAAAATGCCATGGTTCATGTAGGTCGTGCTTTTTCTGTTAAGTCGGCCAGCAAACAAAAGGTTTGGAATTCAGACTTGGATTAGGTTAAAGTAAGGTCAACAACCCAAGACAAATTCAATTAGCGCGTTTCGATACCCAAATTGCCGGCTTTTTTTTTTTTTTTTTTTTTTTGCAGATGGTGTATATAACTGTAAGTAAGGAATAAATAATGAAATTATTATTTCGTTCAGAATTCAACAAGACGTTTCTCTTATTATCATTTATGGTAATTTCTGTTCCCTAATCATAACATGTTTGCAAGTTTACGGTTCGAGGAAGGCGTAAACTGCGTGAACGACATGTCTGCTTAATTGCAAGTTGATGTTTGGTTGTTGGTTGTTTTTTTTCACTTCCTCCTCCATTTCCTTTCAAATTTAAGAAAATCGTAAGATTCTCGCTTAAAACATTTTATTTCTGCTTTTTTTGCAAGTCTATAGTTTATTCGTACAATTTCTAATCTATAAATCCTATACTAAATAATGTTTAATTCCATTTGTTACTTACAATTTATTTTTATTCAATTCTTATTTTATTTTTTCTTGGCATGCTTACTTTATATGTTGCTGTTAAATAATTTTCTTGATTTCTTTATTAGTTATTTATCAAAACATAATACGATACATTTAGTTCATCAGATTAAAAAATTCGTTAATTTTACTCTTCAATTCCAGTTTATTAAGAACAACGCGACAAATCACAAGTCCCGGTTCTGGATCTCGTAAATCTAAGTGAGGTGTGCAAGGTTTTTATATCACAAGAGATCTAGAAATGTAAACATGTAAGTGCCAATATTTCGAGTTAATGAGCGAACTTGAGAGACGAGAAAGGCCAACAATTTTTGTCTCAGTGGAACGTGGCCATGGAAGTTGTTCGAGGCCGAAATCATGTCAATAGAGTAAATATGCAAAGCAAACTGGATCTCACATTGTCAGACTCGGAACACCAATGCTGGTGTTATTGTCGCATTCTCTAATCTTGTTGGAAAGAGCTCTCTGCCGCTTAGGTGATCTCTATATTTTTCCCTTGTAAAAACAGAGCCCAGTGAGGGTTCGAACCACCAATCCATTTCTGCCCTTCAGGTTTAAGGCGAGTTATGCTACCTCAGTTCCACCAGCATCCATCAGGGGAGGATAGGCCGGGTTATAAAAACTGCGCACACTCAGCTCAGTTGCCGACAGGTCAGAGGCAATTACGTTTGTCCAACCTGAGGTCACCGTAAGGTGTCTGACAGGACTGAAATTTACCCAATCGAATGGTGGTATTAAGACAACGTCTCTCTGGATGTGTGTGTCAGTATGGTAATGAGGTTCAGCAGACGTATGACTAACTATCAGGGCAAGATAATAAACCGCAGTACACTATTACAATTATGCAGAGCTGTACGGTTGCTGTCAGTTTTCTGGCATTATTATTATTATTATTGTTATTATTATTATTATCCCTTTTCACCTGATGACATCTTTCNNCCCCCCCCCCCCCCCCCTTTTCCCTTTTCTCTCTCTTTGTTGACCTCTCTTTTTTCGTAAGAAAATGGCAATGGCACAGTGGATAGCGAATCCGCCTTGAGATCTGCAGGGACCCTTCTGTTGCAGGTTTGAGTCCCACCACCGGCACCCTGGCTTGACGAATGGCCTGAAAGCCTGGGATCACTTTGTTGTGGACTGGCTATATACAAATACCAAACAAAACTCTATTCAGTTTACTTCTCACCGTGCTTCCTTTCTCTTTTCAGGTAAGCTAAGTCTTTCATATTAATGCCCAGACAATGGGTCGGCTGTCGCCTATCAAACTCTCAAGGAAGAAAAATTTCTTTCCATTTTTTTTTTTTTTGCTTTTGTATTGTGTTTTTAACGAATTCGAAACGATTTGACGCTGGGAAATGTGAACAGATAACCCATTTGAAAGCTTATAGCACCTCTTTTTTTGCGCACTTATAGGGTTCAATAACTTGACAGTTAGATCAGCGTAACCCTCTTGACCTCAGCGTATGACCCAGGAGGAAGCAATAAATTTCATTTTCTTCTCAGTTGAATACAATGTTTGGAATTTTGTAACGTGAAACTGAGAGCGGATTACGTCAGAGCCGAAACAAAAGATGCCAGAATTGAAATATTTAGACTGGCGCTGCCGTCCGGTCTCCGACACTATTTACGCTCTTTGTTCAACGAGATCGACAAAATAACTTTTGTTGTATTTAGCCAAGATGTGCTTCAAGGCTTTTTTCATTTCTAAATTTGATTTTATACTCTCGCGAAAAAAAAAATTAAGTTAACAATTGAAAGAAAATCGATATGTGCGGGCTGACATCAAAGTCATGACTGAAACATTTTGTGAGAAAAATGCAAAATAAGATGTTTTATGCGGATGTTTCTTCCAATTTTAAGGAGGAAAAATGCACAGGAGGTATGTACTGAGAACTGATTGTAATTTTATCATGACGAAATAATTCATACAACACAAAATTGGGTTGAAATTCCATGCAAAGTTTGGCTAAAAAAAATTTGATTGCACCTAATTACATGCGTTAACTTACACGACATATACACTTTGTTTCCTTGTTTTCTATAGGAAAAAATATTCAATTCACTCTGAAAGCTATGATGCAGCTTTGACATACTTTTTTACAGGAACAAAGAAAGGTGGCAACTGTTTTTATTGGCTACTGCGGTAGTTTGGCGGCGTGGTTTTGAACCTTATGCATTGTAATCTACAGCGGCGATTGGACACACAGATGGGAGGGCCTTTGGGCTACTGGCGAGAAATAACCGCTTCGATCGTCAGTTTAGGCTAAAGAATTGTATCTTGTGCCCATGTCCACCCAGGCGACGAGAAAAGCAATGGCAAACTACATGTTCTCCGAAAGCCAACATTTATTCAGGTTTCGCAGACCCTTCTCGATCAATTTTAATGTTATTCTTTCTAAAGCGCTGGATATACTTACAGGTAGCTGGATGGGACGTTCGCATAATGATAAGAAAAAGGACCTTCTTGTGGAAATTCGAGAGCTACCCTGATTTGTCTACGCCTGTCTTGCTGAGCCTGACGAGGTACTTGCCTTGATGGTGGCATTTACCCCATTGTGCCCAAGTTTGTTACAATGCATTATTATTATTTTTTTTTTATTTGCCACAAGAGAATCGCTCTAATATAAAAACTCATAATATCTTAAAAAACTCGACCCTGTGTTATCTCTTTGTCTGCAAACGGTAACTTAACACCAAATTCCTACTATGACTGAAAGTAAGCGATGTCAGCGATATGTAACAGGCTTTAGCTCTAACTCAATAAGGCTAATCACCAGAGATAACTTAAAGGGCGATGAAAGAAGCTGGTGAAAACAGCTCCCTGAACTACTATCGCTAGAAAAGCTCCGCAGATCGGACTCCGGCATGGAGATCATAAGGAGCGAATGCGTCACTGGTTGTAGAGCATGTAGAAGGGCTCAATTCCACTAACACGAGAAGGCCCCTCGCCCATGTAAGGTCTTCTTGCTATTTCGAAATAATGTATGCTTTTGCTGGCAACCGTCAGGACTCGGTCCAAGAGATATTCTCTTTTGTTCAATCATATCCAACGTAGCCTAGAGAGCAAGCTACAGTCATGGCATTTCCTTGCTTCAGATTAGGTCTAACCAATCTCATTTTCTTGCGGCTGCCGCCTCTTCCTTATTTTAGTGTTCATACTGACTTATGTTTCGGTTTGCCAGTCTTGATTTCATGTCTGTATGCCAATTTTTTTTTACTTCAATGGCGCATCTAAGATCCATTTTATCAGGTTGCCAAGATATTTAAATTTTGTAATTTTTTTTTTTATTTTCTTTCTCTTTCGAGATTGCATTTAGGATTAAAGTATTTCATTGAGACGATCATTCATTCCGTTTGTCAGATTCAGAGACAGGCCAATTTTTTCATTCTCTAAAACAAGAGTATTAAAAAGTTTTTCACCAGATCTGCCTTAGAAACTATCATCCACATATCTGGCATTGTTAGAATTTCCTCCATTTACTTTTAAGCCAGGAATACCCTCTAGATCCCCATACTTATTTCGCTTTATAGGTAAAAAAGATCAGGAGACATTTAACATCCCTGCCTCACACCTTTATTGATGCATTTAAAATTACTGTACTATTCTCCATCAATTCTTACAGCTGCAGCTTGATCCCAGTATAGATTCCTAATAACTCTCAGATCTTTCTCTCAATGTCTAGTATTTCTAGCATGTAAAACAGCTCTTCATGTTTGACTTTGTTATATGCCTTAATCAATGAAGTAATCAATGAAGCAGAGATATAGGTATTTTTGCATCTCTATACACCTTTCCATAAATACTGACGGTGTATTGCGTTCCTAGTTTCTTTATCAGGCACAAAGTCTGATCTTTCAAACTGTTTTCTGGATATTTCTGGTCTTAGACTTTTGTGTATTCTATGCATCAAAACACGCAACATGATTTTTTTCAAATGTTCTTTTAAACTCATGTTAAGAATTTCACCTTCTGTTGCCCCTGGTGTTTTAGGAAGTGCAATAAAAACAGATTTTTAACCATTTTTTAGACTGCGCCAGTGACACATATTGTGGTTAGAAGTTTTATTCTCAGGTCTAAGTTATAATAATTTCTATTGTATGTTATCTGGTATGAAAGTCTATTGCAGCTTTTAGTCTTCTATGGGGATAGCTGGAAAATTGAGGTGTGAAGCAGTAATGTGTAATGTCTCCTGATCTTTTAAACTGTATAGTGAAATAATCTTAATGAATGTAGAGGATATTCCTGACTTCAAAATAAATATGGAGAAAAACTTTAAAATCTCAGGTACGCAACTGCATCTGTAAGAGTTGAAGTAGAAGATAGTGAATTAAATTCCACCAAAAATAGATGAGAGGCAGAAATGTGTAATGTCTCTTGATCTTTTAAACTGTATAGTGAAATAATCTTAAGGAATGTAGAGGATATTCCTGACTTTAAAGTAAGTACGGAGAAAAACTTAATAATCTCAAGTACGCAGATGTTACAGTTTTAATCGCAGAATCTGATGAACAACTTTGGAGAACTTTTAGAAACTGTTGTGTAAGAGAGCAAAAGAATGGACCTGTCTTTGAATGTGAAAAAAAAACGGAGAGGATAGTCGTCTCAAAGAAAACCTCACATCCTAAAATGTGATCTTGTTAGCAAAGGTAAAAAATCAAACAAGTTACAAAATTCAAACATTTTGCCTACCTTATAACATCAGATTGTAGATGCACAAGTGAAAGAGGTAAAAGAATAGCCAAAGATACATTTTAAAAAAATGAAACCAATATTGGCAAACAGAAACATACGCATGGAAACCAAAATAAAAGTAATAAAAACATGTATGATAAGTACTATTATTTGTTCGCGAGTGTTGGACAAATAAACAAGGAAACAGTGAAACAACTAGAAACAACAGAAATGTGGTTTATCAGACGAATAATGAGGATATCATTGATAGGAAAAAGTCCAATAAATCGGTTCTATAAAAAAACTATCTTGAGCAATCATAATCAAAACCATAAGACAAAGGCACTGTAATTTTTATTTTGCCGACACAAGCGTCTAGAACACCAAGCTATCACTGGAAAGACCTAAGGTAAAAACAAAATGTAAAGCGAATCCCATGCTTGCTCCAAGCGTTGGCGATGGAAGTGGACAGAGAATAATTTATCGAAAGTCTTAACTCATGGGCAATAGGTAATGGTAGCAACAACAATTTTTATTTGTAAAACTAACTGAGAACAAATTTGAGTAGAGGAACATGATCGCCAATGTATGTTTCTCTAAAGGCACCTAAAGAAGTTTGTTGATCATAAGCTGCTCTTTACTTCTTTAAGTTGCACTCACTTGCATGCACTGTTTAGCTCAACTGATTTCCGAGCCTGGCAATTGTAAGTGATTTGTCTTGATATGTTCAATATAACGAAAAATTTCCTATGTGTGCCTCTCAACACACCATAATCTGTATCATAATGTGACAGTTTTATAAATATTTTATTATTATTTCCAAGCAGTTCCAGTAAAGCAAACTACATTTCGCAAGAGTTAGAAAGAGGGTTAAGGAGAGGGAGGGGAGAGAGAGAGACAGAATGCGCGTGTTTTTGATAAAAACAAAAATTATCTTTAAATTTATTGTGAAAACTTTCTGTAAGGCTCTTGCAATTGTTTCAAGTCAAGTGGAGTATCAAAATCAAATCCTGATCAATCGAAATTTCCTGATGTACGCATTCCAAAACGTTTTTGGGCGTCTCTCAGCAGTTTTTTTTTCCTCAATACGATTTTTATGATGTCATTTTTATCACGAAATAAATGTCAGCCTTTTCAAGCTATTCCAAACAAGTGGACTCTGCTGTAATAAGTGCATATTAGTTGATTGCATGTAGGTGCACTCTTGCAGCCACAAGAGACATAATTTGAACTCCATCATTCTAAGATTGCCTTGAAAGTTTTTTTAGTTTTTTGTTTTTTTTTAACATCTTTCTCAGCATAAAATTGTCAGAAAGTTCCATCAATTATTTACATATCATCTTTACATCTTGCAGAGAAAACAGGAATAATTTTTTTTTCGAGCCCGCAAAAGAGCTGGTTTATTCTGTAATTTGCTGAATCAAAAACAATAATATTGGGTCTACATGTTAAGTTTTTAAAATAAGTAAACTTTGAGACTGAAATTGAAAGTTATCCCAGAGTTCAATATTCAAAATCTTTATAGAATCATGAAAATTCTTAAAACATGGCAGCAACAAATGATCAAGAAAGTAAAAAATCAAAAGTAACATTAAAAGTCCCTGATGAATCAATATAATTGGACATACAGTGCTTATAAGGAGGGGGGGGGGG
>BLXT01004484.1:331211-353956 GCA_019648995.1 Plakobranchus ocellatus
AGCAGATGAAAAAAAAATTATTGCATCAGATACATAGACTGAGAATGGATACTTTTGATCAACAGTTACTTCAGAACAGCTATATTTGGGCCAGCAGCGCTCAAAATAAAAGGCCAAAGAAGTCATAGAAGTGTGTGTCATTTCATCATGTCCAACCTATAGCTTTCTATAGAAAACTCCAGGACAATTGGGCACTAAATAAATGCAGATTTTGTTCAACAGTTTCATTTTATTTTCACGCAGGGGAGAGTGAAGACAGGACAGGCGAAGTTGTGTGTCACTTTTTAGTAAGCATCACATCCCAACAATTTGTCTAGATCTAATTGTATTTAATGCTTATTTTAACTAAGAAAACCTTTTCTAACCTCTTACAATCTCAATAAGCCCAAATTGCGTGCCACTAGGTTGGTTTTTGTCTTTTGCTTTTTTTTTGTGTGTGTTATTTGTATTAGAAACCCCTACCCTCTTTAAAACTGGTTCTAAGACCTTGTGTGTCATAGTCATACCGAACCCAGGTAATTGTGTGTCATTATGATGATTGAATAGTATTTCTGTCCTCAAAACAGCTGGATTATGGTTTATCTAACATATATATATGTAGACAAAGCTCATGGTATGTCAAGAAGGTATTACATCTATGTTTCTATTGACTATAAAAACTTTTTTTTGTCTTAGTTTTGGACGTGACTATGACACACAAATTGTGTGTCATCATCACCACCAACCCTTATGATCATTAAAATAGTGTATCTGTGTCCTCTAAATAGCTGTATAGTAGATTATCCTACATCTATTACATAGGCAAAGCTCATGATATGTCAAGAGGGGGTTACAGTAATGTATTTTCTGATTGTAAAAACTTTCTTATGTATTAGTGTCGGATGTGCTGTATGAAACACTTCAACTACTAAAACTTTCATATAATCCAGACATGATTTTAATGTAAAAAGCTTCAATACTTTGCCTTTTGAGAATTTTTTATCCTTTTTTAACAGATTAACACCTTAAAATATATGAATAATTAGGAGTTTTGTGTGTCATACATCACATTTGACACCAGCTGTATTTCTGCAGATTTTCTGTTATAAAAAAAGTTTTTAAGTTACCCTGAGCCTTAAATTTGACTTTTTCTTAAACCTGAATGTTTGTGTGTCATTTCAAAACAGTTCTCATTCCAATGGGTACATTTTGAATTGTTGGCTCTTGTGTGACATTTTGGCACACACCTTTGTAAAATGACTCATTTATATATGTAGACACACATATACACACACTTTTTTTGTCCCTGCTCTTAAATAATCGCATAAGCTATTTATTTATGCCAGGCGCAGTTTCCAGGTTCACAGGCTAAAGTTTAAGAACAAGCTAAAGTTGTATGGTGCACATGTTTTGGTTTAAAAGAATTTTCAATTCTAGACGATTTCTTCAAATGAACTGCTTCACTTTGAAGTATATAGTTACCAACAGATGCATAAAACTTAACTGACCAAAAAAAAAAAGAAAAAGTATGATTATTATTTTTTTATAAAGAGGCAAAAAGAAGGTAGAAACTGACAGAATAAAAAAAAGGGATGGACAGGGAATGACACAAAGAGAATGTGAAGCAATTTTTCTTAAACAATAAGAAAGCTTTAAAAAAAGGGGTGGGGGAGAGAGAGAGGCATGCCCTTCGAGACCATTCTGACTGAGTTAGATGTTGTTTAGATCACTTTTGGTAAACAGTTTTGTTTTGTTTTTTTAATAAAAGCTCCAAACACACGTCTTGGCCCCAGAATCTAGGTGGGTTTAATATCTATCTACTTTTACCACTGTAAACCCTCACAGAAAAAAAAAATTGGAGGACTTTTCAATTTAAAATATTCAAAATGCACACAATAACTTGTTCAGACAGGTTTCCAGGCATAGAGAGATTACAAAAAGTAACCATACCTAACTCTGCATCTGTAAACTCAAGGATTGTGTTCTCTTCATTCAGGTTTTTACTGAAGTCAATTGACAGATCACTCATTCTTTTCTTTATTGTTTTTATCTTATTTTGGACTTCTTTGGGTAAATGCAGCCCTGTAAAGAGAAAAAAAGTGAAATATTTGCCAAAATAAAACATTTCTATAGAAACAAAAAATTGAATTTTTTTTTTTTCATTCTGAAGTAAAAAAAGTGGCTCTTTACATTACCATTACATTTACATCATCCAGCATCCCACTTGAAGCATAGCACACAAACAAGCATTTTTCCATTTTACCCAGTCCTTTGTTAGCCAATTAAGTTTATTCCATATTTTGTCAGCCTTTATCTGTTCCTCAGCCACTGTCCTCCTCCAGATACTTCTGGGTCTGCATCTTCCTCTTTATGTGCTCGTTCTCAAAAGGTACCTGAGAGAAGACAGCAACTTTGTCCAACCAATGGATCTGTTTCAGGTTTGGCCCATGTTACTGATGCATGGGCCATTGTGCTGACTCTCAGGACTTGGAAGTCTGAATAGTCTCGTGGTGTTTCTGTAGCAAAGCATTTTTTATCTGTGAGCTGCTGCCTGATACAGAACTTATTCTTGGAAGCCTTGCCCTGTTACATGTTTAATAGGGAACAGCAGTGGTCATTTTTTTACATCCCTCTAATGGAGGGCCCCATTCCTACATGGGCATCTATTTACATTAAGCATAGCCAACTTTCATTCACAAATGAAAAATCAGATGCTATATTATGTCACATGAGGAACAATGGACATCTAGAGAAATTCAGAGCATCAAAAAGAGACTGCCATTCTAATAAAAGCAAGAAAAAGGTGCTTGTTGCAGCATTAAATTGAGTTACAATACAATTCAGCATTTTTTAGTATTAAGCACATTACAGTGAAAAGTTTATGTTGGAACATGTTTTTGCTTCTTTTCTTAATCATATTGTTTGACTTGAGCATCTGTTACACATATTGAGTGCCGCAACAGAAGCATTTTAATCAAATGACTGAACATTTGAGGTAACACTAATGAGTAATGTTGAGGGGGAAAAAATAAACTTTCAGAATTCACAATTTTGATAAAATAAAGGGTTACCAAATTTATGTTTACAATGTGCAATAACTCTTATATATCAACAGGTGCTGAGCATCATGTCAAATTACTACCAAATAAAATAAATAGACAGATTAAAACTGTTTATAGATCTAAATAATAATACATAATTAAGAAAAAAAAGAGAGAGATAGCAGCATCCTCACTATAGGTAATCTGAAAATTGGAATTTGAGGAGATTGCAATGTAAAGAAAAATGCCAAGCACAAGCACTAGACAGGCAGGTCAAATTTTATCATTAATGAAATCAAGGAAGTTCAAGTTGCCAAGATCTAGATTTACTCGACAATCAAAATAGCCAGTATGATATGGATCAATTAAAATACCATTTCTTTTCCCAATCTTGATGATCCTCTCCACATAACGCTGGGCTTCTGGTTTCCAAGTTTTGAACTCATCTTTCTTCTGAGCTGCAACAAAAGACTCAAATACATCTTGACGCATGCTGAGAAAAAAAATAGTAAAGGTTGATAAGAACAGAGTCTGTTGTGAACTAAAGACTGGCAGTTTGCATAAAATTCCAAAATCTGAATTTAATGCTTAGACTTATGAGAACTAAGAAAAGGGGACATTAAGCAAGCCTTTTTTTTTTTTTTTTTTTTTGAAACAAGTAACACTTATATGATATATAATCTTTATAGCTTAAGCTAGAATACAAATTATACTTCATACTGGGAATATCTACTACTAATAATTTTGTGATGCAAGCTGGTCATCACCAAACAACAACAGGTAATAAATCTTGATGCACAAATATGTTTTAGGATGAGAAATTTTAGCATTGTGATTTTACAGGAATTACAGAAAGAAGTTTTGCTCTCTTTTGGCTTTGTCTGTTTTTATAAAATTGTTAGCTTTGATGCAAGTTTTTAACGGGTGTTCATGTAGGTCTTTCTTTATTCTTATTAAAGAAAGACTTTAAGACAGGTTTAGTAATACATAAACATGTTTGCTTTCAGCAATACCTCAATAGAGATTTGGGCAAAATAAATAGCCAAACAAGATTCTTAAAGGATTTTAAAACATCAAACATTTGTTATGGAGAAAAAAAATGTTTATTTCAAATTGTATTCAGATAATTTGTTTCATATTTTTGGGCCATTGCAGACAAAAGATTGGTTTTGTGTGGAAGAGTTACATCTCCTTCAAAACCTTCAATTGTGATGTCTAATTCATTGAGAAGGTCGCAAAATTAATACTAAAACGTTTTCCAACCTTTCCTAGCTCTAACATCAAAGCACACAATAGTGCTATTTTATAGATTTTTTTTTTTTTTTTAAATTAAAGAATTACCTTAGTTCTACATCAAATTCTGAAAGCTTTTTATCAGCAGCTACACTTGCATCACGCAACTCCTTATTGGATGAAACATGCTGGAGAAAGTCAATGTTGTTTCTCTCAACTGAACTCCAGCAATCACATTCAGCAGCTGCCTTGTAAAAAATAAAAGGGAGAAAAAAAAGCAACAAGAACAGATAATAAGATAAATTTTGATTCTGACAACTTTTCCCATCATTAAAGTATTTCTAAGAGTCACATATAATTGAAGACCTTTTGAGAAAAAATATATATAGAAAGATACTCATGTGAGAGCAAGGTAGCAGAGAGTCTTCAGAGCAGAATTGCGCCCCCCCCCTTAGGCAAGTGTTTCTGCCCTGAACTTCTTACACTCTTAGGAGACCGGGCCATACCAAGGTCATGACTCTTAAGTGTCCCTCTGCTAGCTAACTTTTTTTTTTCTTCGAGTCACAGGTTTTCTCCGCGTTTTTAACCCACAACCTTTTTCTTTCCAAACTATGGTGACTTTTTTTTTCTCAAACACTTTACCAATTGTGCCAAGAATGCTCCTGATAGTTGGAAGAAACATATGAGGAAACTGCTCACCCCTTTTATCCCAAATCCACCTTGAGCTATTTTCGGCAGTCTCACTCTCAGCTTGTACTTTTAGAGCTTTGGTTCTTCTCTGGCCATTGATGGAGAGTTTGCTCAGAAGGTTGTAACAAATCCTCTAGCGCCAACCTCTATAGGCAATATCTGGGATTTGTATCCAGCTTTTTCCAGCTCCTTGCTCGAATCCTTGTATTTTTCTCTTTTATATCCATTCTACCCTTGTATGGTTCTGTGAGCTCTACCATGATGATTTGTCGAGTGGCACTTAAATGGAATACAATGTCAGGCTTTATTCCCGTGTCTTGGATGACTGTAAGATGTTTGTTCCATTCGGGGAGATCGGCTGAACACAGCCATCCAGTAAGCTCTCTTTCTGAGTGTCCATGTCAGCAGCACTTCCACTCCATGATTTTGTTCCACCTTCTGATGTGAATACATGTACTAGTGCTCTTGCCTTGGATCAGACAAGTAGGCATTTTGCATCACATATTGCTATCGCAAGTTCTTATATCACTCTGTTGTGTTCTGCCGTGTACCTGCCCTGGCTTAGAGCTATTTTGCAGGATTTGAGAGCATGTTCTGTGGTCTGCTTGCCTTGGCGTAGTGGGCATGTAAGATCATCTTTCATTTCCCACCACACCTGATCTGCATTTGAGGGCAGAAGGTCATATCCAGCTTGGATAAGGCAGCTGATTCTGAGTGGCGCCATGTGCCAGATCTCATTCCATGTAAGAAATCTTTGTAATGCACTTTCCCAGCTCGTCCAATGTCCTTGGGATTGCTGTACTGCTTTCTGCATTTGCTTCGAGTCCTCTTTAAGCCTGATCTCGTCAATTATCATATCTCTTTCCTCTTTACCTTATGCCTTTGACAACCACTTTACTCCTTCTGATCCCAACCCCTTCCTTCCAGTCTGAGTGAGTCCAATTACCTCTTTCATTTTCAGGCCCTCTTTTGCTTGGTTAACTGCCTTGTTAACTTTCCATTTTCTGCCAGTTCTTAGCTGGGCTGAAAAGATCTCACTGCTGGGTCCTCTGAATCTTCAACCATTGTCATTAGTCTAGCTTTTCAACTATTGACTTCAGGGGGAGTCTCAGCTTTGCTTTGCCGCAGTACATAGCAACATCCAGGTGGGACCACCCCCTAGTTATTTTCTTGTAAACCTGTTTATTTTGGCTTCTATGGTCCACAGTCGAGGTGCTGATCTCATGTACTAGAAGTGGCCATAAGAGCTTCGGGATAAGCATAAACTGGAGATACCACCCTTTGTTCTTTCCTGGCAAGCCACACTTGTTTATAGCTTGCAGACGTACTGAAGCTTGCCCTAATGCTTCAGATCCACGCTTGGTATCTTTCAGGGATAAATCTTCCATCTTCCAAGGCTATAAAGTATATTATACAATTACTAATTAGTTTAAAGAATTCAGTAATGAGCTTGTAATAGATGTAACCTACTGAATGACTGCTGCTCACTATCTTATTACTCAAAATCAACTTTGAATGTGCTTATTGTTTTTTGATGAGTATTTATTAAGAATATCTATAGAACACACATTTTTATGACATCTTTTTTCAGTCAAATTTCAATAGAAATTTATCAACATGCATTATGCTGGCTGTGCCTATAACATAAGAGTAACATTTCTCTAATATAGAGAATAGTGTGATTTTATTCGTTGCTATAGGTTTGCGATTATTAACCTTTCTTATTTCTGATTTTTATGAGGATTATTTGTAAAAAAATTGAAGTTAATACTGGTCTTAGGGTTCTTTTGAAGCGCTTGAATTGAAATGAGAGTTAGTGTAGGATTCCTGATGTCACTTGAGTCTTCCAAAAAGTTAACTTTTTCTGTACACAAACTGAGAATTGATCTATGTGTTTTTCAATGTCCAAGTCACAAATACTTTTATCTTATCAAAATTTATTTGTTTTAGGAACTAATATTAGGTCTCCTCTTAATTTATGAGTGTGTTTTATTAAGTAGATATTAAGAAAACATAGAGGCAGTTCGGTAAGCATGCAAAAAAAAAAAAAATAAATAAATAAATAATTTTTCAGCCAAAGAAGTCACAAGTTACATTTTGATTTAAAACTATTGCTATAAGCTGAAATTGAATTCTTAAATCTTTAAATGGTGAAAAATAGGCAGAGATGTATTGATTCTAACCCAATACATAAGTACATATAATAAATATATGCTTTTTGAATTTCTGACGAAAGCATTTAAAAGAAGGGGGGAAAAAAACTTGATATTCATTTTCCTCAAAGATATACAGTGGAACACGTCTAAACCGAAATTCTAGGGAGTATAATTTCTATTTTGGTTTAAGCATAGTGCATTAAATAAGTAAGATTAATAACGAAGAGTAACCAAATGCCGAAATATTAAAGTAAACCAATCCCACCCATCGTCACACCAAAATGTGAATGAACACGCCTATCCACGAATCTTTCTCTCTTTTTTATCAATTTCTCAATCTCGTTCTCTTTCCTTTTGAGTTAAGAGGTTCTTGCGTCAATCAGTCTGTTTCGATGTAGAATAATAAAGTTTTCACAATTTTTCCACTTTTCCAGTCCTAATCTCTACTTGTACAATTTAATCATCGCCTAAGTTTTCTAGTACTGAAGTTCTCCACAAGAGAGATGGCTTTATTACCAGCTGTGATGCAACAGTTTGCTTAGCTCAGCGCTGACAGGACCTAGACAAGTAGGGAGTGTCTGGCACGGTCCTGCTGCGTAACTGAGTGGTGAAAGAGAAGGGATGGGCAGGTGTGTGCAGTAGACCTAGACCTAGCCAGACATCGGGCCTGCCTGTCTGTAGTGTGAGGTACCGTACAGTATTGAGTTTGCATGGACTAATGCGCAAAAGAAAGGGATGGGCAAGGAGTGTTAAAAAAAAAAAGATTTTTTTATGTGTCGGTTGGACAGTGACTGGGCTTTGCCAGTAGTTTTTATTTCGCTTTAGTGATAGTAAAGCAACCAACTCTTTCGGTTTATGGTTTACCCACATGTTTAATAAGAAAGCATAAGAGGAAAAACGGAAAGCTCTTGAATTTCTCTTTGGTTTAGCCGATTTTTCGGTTCAGCCGTTTTCGGTTTAGGTGTGGTCTACTGTATATATGCAACAACTTATTCATATGGACTGGGCTCAAGACATTAACATTTAAACTGCAGGAAAATTGTTGAACTCATTGAGATGATATCAAAGAATAAAGAAACAAATAATTCTCTGAAAGAATTTTTACGACTACAAAAGTCATCTACAAAGTTTCAAGTGTGGGAAGAGCTATATTATGTAACTTATCATATTTTGTGCAAGAAAAATTAATTTAAATGGCAGCATTGTCATGACAAAAGAATTCATTTTCTCTTTTTTTGAACCAAGACCACCACAATGGTCTCCTTTCTTTCAACAAAATAGTAATAAAAACACAAGGGTAAGCAATTATAAATGTAAAAATTCCAATGTTTGGAATTTTAATTTAGAAAAGTACCTGGACAACATTTTCATAGGTGATTTGATCATCTGATAATGCTCCAATTTCATCATAAACCTTTTTCATGCGCTCCATCAACTTGTCTGCATCAGAATCTATTTCCTCTTTCTTGACATTCCATGAAAGTTTTATCCCGTCTGCAGACATGTTGCTGATAGAACGTTGATGGAGTAAACAGTGAGAAAAGCTGGGCACAACTGTTGTAACACTTTGGTTAAAAAAATGTGAATAAAACTTTAATAAATTTGTACTGCAGTTTTTTGTATTGTTCTTTCTCACACAATGCCTGAGATGAGAGTTTGGCAGCTTTTTAACTAATGGAGTCTCATTTAATTTGATGTCTTTACCACTAAAACATTTATAGCATTGATGAAGATTTTTTGAACTAATGACAAATGCATATGTCCTAAGCTTCATCAAAAGATTTTGATGATACAAGGTATGCGTGAACACAACCATTATCAGTCATAACCAGCCTTTAAAAACAAAGAAATAAAAGAGTTTGAAAAATATAAAATGTAAACAAATAAAAAAATTCTACCATTACTATCTATCAGCGTAGTGGTGGGCTAATATCCTGCAATAAATTAACACAAGAGAGGAGAAAAAAAAAAAAGAAGAAGAAAAGCAATTTTCCATTTATAGGTAATGTCAAAGTGTATTCTGTAGATCTTTAGTGTAAAGTAATTTATGATTAACAATGTATTCTTTTAAGTCATCCATTTTTGAAAAGCTAGCAGTAATCAATATAATGAAAACAGTTTTTTACTTAAATCACTGCATACTCAGTACTGGATTAGTATTCTATTTTTTAATATAATATTATTTACTGTGCTGCATGTTCATCTATAGTCCATCAATTGTTAAGCTTAGAATGGAAATTCTGTCCTATGACTAACTGTAGATCTAACAAGCTCTTGGTCTTGCCTTGTGATCAATTGTGTTCAATTCCTGTTTCACTTTTCACTTACATACATAGACATTATAAATGTTTCATTCTTAATTTTTGCTTCAAACAATTTATCTTGATGATTGGTAAAAAAAAATAAATGTATAAATTTGCACATTATCATTGTTTTGGGCTCCAAATTTCCTATTAACATTCTAAAAAGCTGACATTTTAAAAAAATGCCTACAACTAGATATTAACATTGCTAAATTCAAGGCTTCTTCCAAGAAAAGTTAAACTGATGTACATCATATATGACAATTATCAAAAAATGAAAATCAAAATCTGCTTTGTTACGGAAATGTTGGGCCTATGATCTGACTCGCCACTATGGCCAAGCAGACTAGCTTTCTCCTCTATATGGCAGACTTATTAAATAAGACAAGATAAATTTTATCTGTGCCCACTGACCAGAAAGGCAATCAGACCACTGTGAATTTGGCAGTATGCGTAAAAGGATTAAGGATTTCTTTTTTCTTCATTTGAATAATAAAAATAGTTTGGATAGAAAAAGAAGCCTCCATAGTTTTTCTTTGGATTTTAGATGGGGTTCTCAACTGAGGGATAGGTCTATGTGACAAATTGGAGTTATCCAAAACTTGGAAACTGACATTGCTATGGCTGTACAATATCCCCAATCCTATTTGTCTTAGCTATGGAAGTTATCCTCAAAATGACAGAGAGAGGAAATGCACATGTAACAGACCTTGGTGGTAAATATTGCAGGCCACACCCAAAGGCGTTCATGGATAATACTACTATCTTCTACTCGAAGTAAAAAGAGACTCGCAGAATGCTAGTTCAGCTCATTGCCTTAAATTAACTGCAGCCAAATGAATTCTATACTGAAGAAGTCTTGAAGCCTGTCCATTAAGAAAATAGGCAAGTTAGATGAAGGTATCTACTTCAAAAGTGACCAGTCAAAACATACAAGGAATCAGTCATGAATCTGTCAAGAGCCTCAGAAAATAATAGACTCATTTTTTTTTAAAAGACACCAAGCAGAGATCTAAAGGATTGGCTCTGTGAATCTGCAAGCTATAGACAAGTGGGGTACCTCTAGTTTATGCTTGTCCCAAAGCTTTTGTGGCCACTTTTTTTTTTGGCTAGGTAAGTTACAATTGCTTTTAAGCAAAGCTGAGGCTCCCCCTCAAGTCAATAGTCAAAAGAAACAAGTGTAGAAAAGCTGTAGAAGCTAAGAACAATGCTTGAAGATTTATAGGATTCAGCAGCATGATCAATCAATCTTAATTAAGAACTGGAAGAAAATGTGAGTTGGTGAGGCAGAAAAAAAATGAGAGAAATAGTTGGATTCACTCAGACTGGGAGGAAAGGTCTGGAATCAAGTGGTGATAAAAACTGAGGTCAAAGAGAAAAGAGACCCTATTATCGATAAAATCCAAGTTCAAAGAGGAGAGGACTCTGGGTGAATTAAAAAAGCAGTTCAGCAATACCAACAGGGACATGGGAGAGCACATTGCATAATGATCTGGCACATGAATCCATTAAAAATTAGCTTTGCTATCCCTCAATCGCAAATCTAGAGCTGGGGTCTGAAAAATGGTTTCACATGTCCATGGTGCAAAGACACACCACCAATCACATCCTCAGTTTCTGCAAAGTTGCTCTAAACTAGGGCAGTTTTACGTGGCAACACAATAGTTTTATAAGAGCTTGCTGTAACAGAAAGTGAAGCCAAAGAACCCCTGACCACCAGCAGAGAAGAGGATAAAAATTCACTTCAGAGGAGGAACCAAATAGTGGTGCAGAAGAGCTGCTAGCTACCAATATAAGCATGGATACCCAAAGCAAAGAGCTTACTGGATGGATGTGATGACTGAAAATTTTCAGCCAATCTCCTCAAATGGAACAATTACCTTTTGATTTTTCCAAAACATAGGAATGAAGCTTGCAGTTGTATTTCTATCAATTGCCACTTGACAAATAATCATGATCATGTTGAACTTACAATACAGACATACCTATCCTTGAAAACACTTTTGTAGAAAATCAAGAGGAAAAATGTGGAACATTATCTATAGATAAAACCTGAATGACTTCTAGATCTACCTTCATCAGCTGCCAATAAAGCAATCATGAGCCAGGCTGTATAAATATAGCTACATTTTGTTGATAGCTGATCAAAGTAGATCTAGAAGTCATTGGCCTGTTCCCAAAGTGTCCCAAGGATAGAGGGCTCCGTCTTAATCAGAGCAAAGCATGAGGCCATTAACACATTGCTTGGATGTATATATTCCAGTCTACATAACCTTATAAACAATCTTGAGGAATCTTGATGATATTTCAGGCTTAAAAATAAATGGAGAAAATCTTAATAATCTCAGGTATGCAGTTGATACAGTTTTAATAGCAGGATCTGGCAAACAACTTCAAAAACTTCTAGATACTGTAGTTTTAGAGAGCAAAAGAATGGGCCAGTCTTTGAATGTAAAGAAAACGGAATGTATGGTCATCCCAAAGAAATCCTCTAACTCAAAGTGCAATATTGTTAGCAAAGGTGAACAAATCAAACAAGTTTAAAAATTCAAATATCTAGTTTACCTGATTACATCAGATGGCAGATGCACAAGTTAAATAAGTAAAAGAATAGCCATGGCCAAAGACACATTCCAAAAAATGAAATCAATACTGGTAAATAGAAACATAAGTATGAAAACCAAAATAAGGGTAATTAAAATTGGTCAGTACTATTGTAAGGTAGTGAGCGTTGGACAATAAACAAAGAAATAGAGAAAAAACTAGAAGCAGTAGAGATGTGGTTTATCAGAAGAATGATGAGGATATCATGGACAGAAAAAAAGTCGAATGAACTGGTACTGAAAGAGACTAATTTCGAACGATCACTAATTAAAACCATAAAAAGCAGAGGCAACTACAGTTTTTAGGCCATATTTGCCTACAAAAGGGTTTTGAACACTTAGCAAACATTTAAATTTCTTAGAAGGGAGAAGTATCTTTTAAGATCGTTGATGAAGTTTTAAATAAGTTAGTAATTCAGTAATTATTTCTTCTATTAATAGGATCCACAATTATTTTTTTATAATTGAAACTTAACCTCCCTAACTTCGTTTAATTGTAGCAATGGTAGTTGGGTAGTTTTTTCCTTTTTTTCAAACAGTAATTATTAAAATAAAGAGCCTCACAACATATTTCTAAGCAAGAAATGGAAGGTTTGTCAACCCAAAAGAAGAACCAAGGGAAAATGTGACAACCCTAGCGTAATTTTCAAGGCATGCATTGAGACTAGCACCAGCGGAAGCAAAATGATTATGTCTTGAAAATACCACCTGCAATAATTGCAAGGCATGCCTTAGAATAGCGACTTTTGCGATATTTCTAAGGCATGCCTTGAGACTATAACCAGCGTTACTTTCAAGCATGCCTCGCTCTTCTTACACAGAGAAGCCAAATGATTATATGCCTTGAAAATAACATCTGTGTTGATCCATGCCTTTCAATATAGCAACTTTGTGATAAAAATCCCATGAAATATTAATTCAATTGTATTCTCTTTCATGTAATTATTTGATGAAATGAGCAGTGCTAGTGGAAAGAATATACACAATACAGTGATAACACAAACCCCTAGTAACTTGTAAGGACCACAAATGGCAAGGATTAACCTAGTATCACTATTAGGCCTACTTAGATATATATATAATCTAGAATCTAGGCTTTAAAACTAGGGCCAGATCTTGATCTCCAAGTAAGTCCGGACTGACCAATTTCGGAAATCGAGATTTTGGTATAGGCCTATTCTAGATCTAGGTTACATCACAAATACGATTCAAATCAAAGACATAGGCTACGACTCTAAATAACAGTAAAATTGTGGGCCTAATCAGCAATGCAATCTAAAATTTTCAAACTTTTAAATTTTACTTTGATTTGATCCTTTAGAATTTAGATTTAGATTCTCAGGGATAGTACAGGGCAGGCCCAATTTCTTCTAGATCTAGATCTAACTTTATCAGCCTCCAACGAAAGTAGGAGGTCACAGGCATAAATTGTGCAATATTGTGTGAAAGCAGCACTGTTTACATTGTAACAATTTTCATTTCGTCGGTAGCTTATGAAGGTAGATCTAGAAGTCATTGGGCCTGTCTCCTGATTATCCCTGATTCTATTTAGGTAGATTAGACTGAATAGACTCTAGCAATCTAGATCTATCTAGTCTACTCTACCCTCTGAACTCTAATCTCGATCTAGATTAGTAAAGTTCTATGTACGATCCCGAAGACATGATAAAACATTTGGTACAACTTAAGAATATGGGTCCCATCTGTTTCCGACTATAATGACGAAGTAAAGGCCATTTCAGTCAACTGTTGACTTATGAATGTACAATTTAAAAAAAATTGTAATTTTATTTGAAACTGTTGATAGTCTAATTGTAGATGAATTTTTAAAGTTGTCAGCAGTTGACGAAGAAAACTGCCTCATTTCGTGATTATGATTATGTAATCGAAAACAGACGGGACCCACATTCTTAAGTTCTATCAAATATATATACCTAGTCTAGTGAGATATGGGTTTTTTAAAATAATTCCAATCTGGAGGCGTAATTAAACCGAAATTTTAGATACTTGGTGAGACTTTTTTCTAGATCTAGACCCATACACGAAAGAACTTCAAAGAAGCAGCCGGCACAGGTTAGCAAAATATGAGAAAGTTACTCAGAGTAGTCTCCCATCGGGGAGCAAGTAAAATACAGTCTGGACGAGAGTATACACGGAAACCGGAATAATTGTAACACACTCTGATTTTTGTAGACAGAAAAAAAAGTGCAACTAGTTAGTTTTCTCTTTTAATGTGCAGAAGACTGTAGTATAATGTATTATACAGTGTCCGCTATCGCGTTGCTGATGTACGCCCGTTTGCTTGCAGGGTCTTCCGACCGTACAGCCTCGGCTGATACTTTATATATTTCCGCTACGAGGTTGATCCATTCTTGTTTGTTTTCTGCGACGCTGCGAAGAATGTCTAGTTCCTCTGCGATGTTACTCTGCTTCTTCTGAACACTTTAAGATAAGTGGTCAGAGTTATTGGAAGATTGATCAATGATTTACGTCTTGGCCCCTTGGTATTTTCTGTGAAACAGAAGTGTGTTACTCCCCAACAATGAGCTGACTTTTTTCGAATTTGTCCAGTTTTCTGCGTCTTTTCTCACATATGTGAATTGTCTTTCGTGTGGTTTAAATTTGTTTCTATTTCTTCAACGTTTGCTATTCTTTTTTTTTTTTTTTTTTTTGAGATTCGATGCCATTGGCTCGCGTAATATCTTTGTTGTTTGCTGTTGATTCTTATGTGCAATGTTCCAAATAAACTATGAAAAGTACAGGGCTTAGGCTATCGCCTTGAGGTGTGCCAATTTTAGTAGTGAAAGGAATAGGGTGGTCGGTCTAATTCATTCCCATCTAGTGTTGTTTTACACAGTAGAAACAACCAGAAAATGTATACTTCGTCTTCCTTAACAATATATTTCAGTATCTCCAGCACTCCATTAATTGTGTCGAACGCAGCTGACATGGTAATGCCAGTGATGTTGACTTCTAGGCATGTAGCTTTGAGCTCTTGTTATCCATCTGTGGGCCAATACAACGTCCGACGTACCACGGTTGTGGCTAAAAATCGCTTTGGCTATTGGATATAATTATACTGCTCTACCCTTGGCCTGATACGATATGTACGATCGGGACAGAATATTCTTGATAAAACTCACAAGTGTTCAGGTTTGATGGTGGTCCTTTTGCTGTTCATGGCTTAAGCTGTATGATCAGGACCAACGCTATTGCGTTTTAATTTTAAAAGTCCAGTAGGCTTATCTATATCGTAAGATTTTAGGACTTAATTAATAGACTAAGACAATTTTGTAATGGCATTGTACTCAGGCAGAAGGTAAAAATAAACATTTACAATACGCCACTTGCAAGACACTAAATAATAAGCAAAGCCCAATTTTTTTTTTAGGAAAAAACTTTCAAATAAAATTATCGCTTTTCATCATTTAGAAGTTGAAAGTGCAGGTTTCTTTATGAACAACTAAATCCATTTTGATCTTTGAAATGTTGATCAGACGTATTATAGTCTTGTCTTTTGTAATGTCATCATGAGTTAAAAGTTTATTAAAATATTAATAACATTGTTTTTTGCGATTTCGTTGTTTAGAAGGGAGAGAGAAGTTAATTTAGCTTTCCTCAAAATTATGAGCAGATGAATAGGTACATGTATAATATAATATGTAGGCCCAGATTCAGTTTTTATACACAGATCTAGATCTAGATCAAGTTTTTGTAACAATTTATGTATTTTGCAAAAGAAGTCCCAGAGCAGCTGCAAAGTCATGTTCGTAAATTTGATTTTTCTATGTGACTCACAAGCTCTAAAGAGCATGAGTGAATTGCCAGTTCATTAAAAACAAACTCGTAAAACTTTTTAAACAGGCCCATTTAATAAAGTAAAGCAAACCCTAAGAGTTATAATCAATTATTAGCTTAGTTTTATGCAACTATCTGGAGTCAATTGGTTCAGACTAAACAGATACGCATTGAAACCAGGCCGAAATAATTATTCACAAATTTAAAGCATTTTAGAGGCCTCTCCTGGCAGCTAGCAGCAGAATTTACTGTTGTATAAATGTTAAATAATCCATTTTTCGCTAAAAAAATGTAATTTGCTCCCTGGACTACTTAAAATTTCTGTGCAGAATATTTTTCCACATCCGCATTTCTGCAGACAATTCCCATGCCTGAACGCACAGTATTTATGCAGACAGCACTTCTTTTGGCTACAGCATAATTATTTTATTCTAGAAAAACCCTTTCCCATTGATGATTTCTAAATCTTCCTTATTGTCGATACTGCTAGGTAAACAAACCATGATATGCGTCGAGCAAGGCCACAATCAATTTATATCTACCTACAATTGCTAAAAAAAATTACATGTCTTTATATCTACCAACAATTGCTAAAAAAATTACATGTCTTAATGATGCAACAATTTTCAAATGCAAAATCAGGCTTGGCAGTTGGTAAATAAAAGGTAAAAAGCATTTGTCTTTCCAGGGATTTGTTTATGTCCTATTTATATGGAGAAAAAAATTCAACTGTTTGTGGTCCCTCTTTTTAGAAACTATATCTTTTAGTTACATGAAAATTAAATTTGATACGAGCATTATGATTTAGGGGAAAAAAAGGTTCCAGAGAATGCTTTCCATAGTTCTCAGAATACAAAACTCCTCTCAGTTCAGTAAAAAATTTAAATTTAAAAGTAACTGCAAAGCTCTCAAACAAAAACGCAATATCAAAATGCACTATATGTAAAGAACTCAGAATTTTTTCGTTGCGTAAAATAAGATTTATTGTTTGTGTTAATAAAATTATAAATAAAAAAAAAAAAAAAGAAAGAAATACTAAAGCTTTGACAACCAAAATGGTACAAGTCTTAATTAGCAGTGTGTTATGGCTGACGCTTAAAATGCTGATATGTTGTCATTTAACAATGATCTCTTCAATTAAGTAATTTTATGTTAAAGCATTGTTACAAAGTAAAAATAAATACACATTACAAAGAATAAATTTTGCTTAAAAAAATTTTCTAAATGTTTTGCCTAACATGAGCAAACTAATATTAAAACCACAGGAATGAAGGAAACTACAAAACACTACACAAAACTGATATAAACCACACTCAATCTACTAAGGATCACAAACATAAGTGAAGCTCCAAAATAACAATACATTGATGCCTGGGCAATCAAAACGGAAATACAACATCAAGTTCAATGACTAACAATATTCAAGTCACAAGTCATTTTAAAAAAATTAGGTAGACAAAAAAAAATCAAGCCAGTGAAGGCATTATTTCAAAATTGACTAGTAGAGGAACATCAACATCTTTAATGACATTTTTTGGTAAACTTATTTTGATCTTACATGCCCCATTTTCTTTTTTCTCTGCATATTGCTAAGAGAACATACTGGTGTAAAAAAGTAAATAACAAGATAGTATCCAGCATCATAATCACTTCTGCTGATTTTTTAAATTGTTATTAAACTTTCTTTCTTTGAGGTAAGATAAAGAAAAATTCGAGTAAGGCATGATTGTGATTTTTCATAAGTAAAATGAACACCACTTGATTTTTTTTATAGGATTTCCCTTTTTATCAGTTTGCACAATCATAAGAAATGTACAATGTTTTGAAAAAAAGTCAGTTCATCTTCTCTTGTCTTTGTAAGTCAATTATTCCATATCAAATTGCGTGATTACTGGCAATTCATTTTTTAAAAAATTGTGTGTGTCACAAATAAGTTCAAAATTGGGATAATTCAATCACTGGAACCTCAATAAAATGGAGCAAGTTTCTGCATAAAACTTCAGATTATCATCAGGCGTGAGCTTAAAGTCCAATTAAGGTTGTCAAGTAAGAGAATTGTTGCCTGAAAACATACTTAATATGTCTCTAGAAGTGAAGCTTAGGACAAAAGTCAAGTATGGTTTTCTTTAAATAGAAAAAAAAAAACAACCATAGGTGTTTTTTGCCGAAATTTAATTCTTTTTCATTTCACTATTTCATGTCAGGGAGTTATTTTTTCACTGTCACATACTTAAAATTTGAATTCTTCACAGAAACTTTCAAAATCCTTAAATAATTCATTTTAATATAAGACTATCGTTTATCTTCAACTAAAGATCGTGTATTATACTGATAGGTTATCGTTGCTAATACCCACTTTAAGCTTTTTACTCTTCAAAAAATGGGGGCATGCTGACACCCCTTGTGTACTAAGAAACTAACAAAACATGATGTACAGATAGGCTTTAAGTATATGGAATGTGTCATGTTACATGTATAAACTGCACATACGCACACTTCCATTCTATAACATTAAAAAAAGTAAATAAATAAATAAATAAATAACTGGTTAAAAAAAGGAGGCACAAAAGAAAGTTGTAAAAATTTACAATCCTCTTGGGCAATAAAGCATTAAAAAAATCAAATGTTGAAATTTTTCTCTGCCTTTACTTTACTGGCATAAATTTGAAAGATTCATGGATATTTTCATTAACTTCTTGCATTAATCTGCAAGTTTAAAAATCAAAACAAAACAAAAAAAACAACCAAAACAAAAATTAAAATACTGTGGTATAAATTACCATAAATGGATAGGTTACTCTATAAACTTTTGAAAAAACAAAAAAATTTGACCCATAACTATTTTATCCATGTCTAGTGTTTCATGACTTAAGATGTGAAGATGCTGGGTGTTGAAAACACTAAACAATCTTGAATTCCATTTACCATGATAAAAGATTTTTCTTTTACAAGGAAAGTTGTCTAATGAATGCACAGCTTCAAACAAACCCTAGAACCCTGAGATATCTTTTAAAACAAAATTTTGATTATCTTCTCATGTTAAAAAAAAAAAATTGTGGTCTCCTCACTTCAAAATAAGCAGCGATTCTTTTAAAATTACAAATTACATCATAATCAAACATATGAGACTTTGGTCTTGTGAATGTTTCTCTAGAAAGGCACAGTTTTACAAAAAACAATATGGCATATTGCCACATAAAGGCAGGTAAAAAGTCCAACTAATTCCTCTGTAGAAATAGACTATTTTCATTTATGCATAGATTTTTTAAAATCAAAAAAGAAAAGGAAGTTGTGATTTACATAAACTTCAAATAATTATCTTGTGAAATGTCACTATGAGAAGCTTGTCAGTTTACTAAAAAGTGCTTATTATAAAATCTTTTATTGTACACCAAATCTATAAAAATAGTGCAAGTTATTTGTGATATTTATTTCAATAAGTTATACATTAATGTTATAGAAAGAAAATATTAGGCATATTTTGATTATCAGACCCACAGAACTAACTGAGTGATCGAGAGAGGTTTATATAAATGACGTGGGATTTTTCTTGAGGCATAGAAAAAAAAAAAAACATTTGTCCTCAACATTTTTGTTATGATCTACATCAGATCAAATTCTAATCACAACCTCAGTAACAAAACATTTTTTAAAAAACGAAAATTTAATGCTGATCAAGGAGTGAAAGAAATTTAAGTACAAAAACATTTTTCTACATTTACCATGTCTTGCATTTGATAATCTTTTGGATTTCCTTACTGCCAGAAAAAGATAGGCATACCATTCTTAACCATACATTGTTGTAAAAATCAGGTGCTGCATTTTGTACAAATTAATTATTGAATTATATTTTTTTTTTTTTTTTTTACAATTTGTTTTCAAGAATTAAAAAAAAAAATTATTCACTTGGTCCCTACCTATGTTGGTTTAGTGTATGACTGTATGTACTTGCTCCTAATCCAATCCTGCGAAAAAATGTGTTGTTTTTTTTTTTTCTGGAAGATTGCATGTATTATTCGTAGTACCTGAAACTTTCCCCTTATATGAGTATATATATAAAATTACATATATCACAGATTGCTAAATGTAAGTAAGTGAAGGCAAGGCTGGAGCATGAAGAAGTCTGCCAGAAAAAGCTATATCTTAGATCTTCATGACAACAATACTGTTATTTCGAGTTTTTATCCCTCATTTTCAATAACTTCTTGCCCACTTGTTTAACACTTCTATGATTTACCCCAACAGTTTGACAATGGCATTTGGAGTTTTAACAATATTTTTTTTTATTTGATTCAGGTTGATGATAATGCAATCCAAATCAGGTGCAGTGAAATAGTTTTAAGGCAAAACATTTTTTTTCCATCTCAGTAGGGAAATGGATTTAGCATTGTGAAGTGATAAGGCACATGGCACAGAATAACAAATAAAGCTAACTTCGTTGCAAAACTCTCATCAAACTAAGAAAAAAAAAAGGAATTTTTTTTTCAAGCTTGAAGAAAGTCTTGTAGTGAAAAATTCTCAACAAGCTGAAAAAACTCATGGATTTAGTCAGAGCAGAAGACAATCCCTTAAAGAAATTTCCAACAACCAAAGGAAAACCCATGAATTCTGTCAAGTTTGAACAGCCCATTGTAGAATTTTTAACAACATAGAAAAACTTATGGATTTTGTCAGATTTGGAGACAGTTCAATGCTGTTTTGGTAATTTAAGGAAAAACAAATGTACAAACGCTGTGCTCCAACACCGCTTATTTAAGAATTTAAAAAAAAAAAAAAAACCCTTGAAATCTATTCATTACAATATTTACAAAATAAAAAATCTACGTTCATCATATACTTTAAAAAAATTTCAGCTGCCATTTAAATGCCTTCTTAAATTTATTATAGGCTAGCACAAGAGCGCAGCCTCCTTTCAATACAACACAGGAAGACTAGAGGCAAGTAAGTACAACAAAGAAAAATGTGTCTTTTGAAATAAGAAACTTAAAGAAGAAAGATCTAATTCGAACAGCTACAAAAATAATAACAAAAAGTACTCCTAACTGAAATATTTTCTTTGTGATGTTAATGTCAAAATTGTAGATTGAGACAGTGTCAAGGTTGTTTCTGCGACAGGTATGACTTGAGATCATCAGTCCTGTGTTATTACCTGCCTGCAGGGCAACATTCCAGCTGCTTAAATCTTCAGCTACCTAAAAGTTAGATGGAAAATTTGGAGAACCAATGAATAAAAATTAGAGTCTAAATTTTGTTGTCAATGAGTATTTTAATTATGTACAATCCAATAGCTATTTCTAGACAGATTTAAATAATCTTTTGAGAAGCTCACAATCAAAACATGATTAAAAAAAAAAAAATAATGCGTTGGGGAGGAAGGGAATAATTATAAATAGCAAAAAAATGTTTTCATCTATATTGCCCTTAAAATTTACATCCTTATTACCAAGCATTTCTGATAGTTCAGAGAGAAAAAAATAGTCCTGTTGCAAAGCCTCTGTCGAGATATTTTGTAACAATGTGTAGTATGTCTGGCAAACAGTTTATACAAGTTATATATTAGAATTCGCTGGTGTACATGATTTCCTATTTGAAACAATTTTGGCGTCAATTTTTTAATTATTCAAATTGTACTGTGTTAGCTTGATTCTCTGCTCTGGCATTTAAATTTTAATTGATTTTAAATAATCATGTATAAAAAAGCAAAAGCTACTATCAAAAGGAGCAATTGAATTCAAATGCCTATCTCTCAAGCCTGATTTGCAGCACCTGACTCATTTAGACAAACCACAAAAAAAAATTACCGTGGCCCATTTTTACTTCGGCTACTACGAGGGGGTGGAAAGCACTGTGTAAACAATGGATGCAACAGTAGGTCCTGTGCAGATGGGCGGTCTTCAGATCTCTGTTCCAAGCAACGTAGCATCAAGTCGCGCACAGGGGGAGGAAGATTCTCCGGAATAGGGGGGGAGTCCACACTTGATGCAATCTTTATAGGGTAAAGATAATCATTTCAGTTTTACTTTCTTGAAGCACTAAGCAACGGAACAAACTGCTTAAACCCCTAACAATAAAAATATGATAATAAAGGACCTTGTTGGAGCATTACTTCTTTAGTAGTAAAAATATGTTGTTACTCAGTCAATCCCCTAAAGAGCAGTCAAGAGACATATGAAATATTTCATGAATAGATTTAATACAATGGAAAAAAAAAGATATGTATCTCTTTTACCTTAAAAATCAAAGCCAGGTGGTTAGAGATGTCAGTGGCATTCCATGGTGGCTTGGTGGTAGCCATCTCTATCATAACACAACCCACACTCCACACATCACAGGCCCGGCCATAACTTTCGCCACGCAAAACCTGTCAAATATTAGGAATGTTCATCTATTTAGTAAGGCTATTCCTGGGAAATAAAAGCTTTTAAAAAAAAAGGACATTTTATGTCTTTCCTGCAAGAAAAAGTCGGTGGGAAAAATACAAATTTTGAAACAATATGTGGTGCTCCACCAAAAATTGGCATCTCTTTTAATTCAAAGACTACAGCCAAATCTATTACTATACAAGTTTCCATCATTGCTGTTTTACTTTTAACATACATTGTGATTTTTTTAAATAAGGAGATGCCTTTCAATAACTTTTAATAAAAAAAAAAATAAAAAAGAACAAAGTTGAACCATTGCAGTTCATCACTGAAGGAAAGCAGAGAGTCATATTGGCTTTTTTTACTATGAAAAGGACATGATCTTTAAAGCCCTTATTTAAAAGAAAAACATGAAATTTACACTAATTTGTCTACAGAAAAGTGGGTTGAAGATTGGTTGCACATTTGAACATTTTCTATCATTGAAAGTATCTGAATAATTTTTCTGTGAGCTTGTATTGATGAAAATTACAATAATGCCCCTCTTTTTTTTTTTAAATTAAAAAAAAAAAAAAGAAGG
>BLXT01004484.1:366053-395671 GCA_019648995.1 Plakobranchus ocellatus
AAACATAATTCGGGAACATTTTGACGTTTTCGGGATATCGGGAGCGGCCATGTCGGTTCGGGATTTTCCCGAAAAATTTGTGAGGGTTGGCAGGCCTGGTGGTTACACCATAGATGATTACAGCTAGGAAAAAAGAAACATTGAACACAGGTGGATTGTCAGAGGCGGGCAAATCATTATAACTTGCAAGTTAATCTAAAAATGAGACAAAACATATGTAACTTAAGAGCAATTGTATTTATCTTGTTAGAGACTTGTATTGTACAAAACCCAACCATTTCTACTTCCAGGAATAAATGAAAATCAAAAGAAGCAAAAGCAAAAGATGAGGGCAAACCAAAGTGAAACAAACTCTAAATTCATCTTATGGGTACTCACAAAAGTTGTGATTTGGACCAAAAATTGGTCTAAAAAAACGTAATGCCTAATTTAAGCTTGCAAAGGTTTGAGAACTCCGAACAAAGCATCTCACATCAAGAATCTAACTAACAAATACTTGTATTACATGCCTCCATAACTCACAATGAACATAAATCTACACATTTTTCAAATAGCCTACCTGGATTGTGAATTTCTCTGCCTAAAGCCAGCTCTCCCTCCTGGCCCTTGACCAACTCCACTAATGTGGACAGTGATAACTGGCTTGTCCTCCTGCAGAAAAGTAAAGCATATATGACAATCATTCTCTGTTCTTTTCCCTAAATACAACAGAAAGGAAACATGGGGTCAGCTACACAAAACAATTGGGCTCTTAGAACTGGATCCAGAAAAATTAAAGGAAAGATACTACGCAAGTAAAACATTGATGAATGCCTGGAAAAGATAATTCAATGAGCATGTGTACTTAGCTGTAGCAATTTTTAAGAAAATCAATATGACTTTAGTTTATACCAAATAAAAAAAAAAAAAGAAACATCTCTGCAAACATTTCAAAATCCAAATTCCACCCTGAGTACACTGCTACTTGTAGATTGGGCACAGAAATCATTTTCAGAAACTTTTTTTTTTGTGTGCGAATAATCCGTACAATAATGACTTTGAAGTCTTTATCAGGCCAGGGCATTGATTAGTTTTTTTTGGGTTTTTTTTGACAATCATAAAACTCTTATGTTAGGACCAGTTCATGGATCGTACAAAAGCAATGGATGATATATAAGGTTGTCCCTTGAGATACATACATGACACATCATTTTCATTTTTCTTGTCTTTTCCTGTTCTTCCAAAAAGTTAAAATACCAATATTCTTAAACAGGACCACTGTATCAACATCTCAATAATTTCACTATTGCAAAGTTCAACAAATGGAGTCCTTGGCATATAAAAGACTTAAAATGTGACTTCCAGTTCCAGCTTATTTGGATGTATTTTTTTTTGGCAAATTTGTCTTTTACATTGACTCAAATCATTCTGTTCCTGAATCCAATGAGAATAATTCAGTAGACAAGATACATGCAATGTCAGGTGGAAAGGAAAAAAAAATTGCGAACTGGACCTTTATGGTGGATTGATAATCTGAGCATCATTTTATCTTATATAAGCTACAATGTGCAAATAATTTATAATCTGTTATTTTTATATATGTCCTTGGCCTGCTTGGGGAATTATTTTGCTAAAAGAATTCAAAATGTTTATGACACAACCTTCAAATGTGACTTGTGTTTGAGGCACACATTAAGAAAGAAAAAAAAAAACATTTGCATCCATAAAACTTGTCTTGAAATCCTCTCTTAAGCTTAAAAAAGAAATGATAGACTGGAAAAGAATTAAGACTTGCCTGTTTCCATCTGTACATTTGAGAATAATAGCCTCAACTACAGGTTTCAGTGTGGCCTGAAGACGAGCTCGTTGCTCAGCATCTCGACATGGTGTGTAAGACAGCAAGGTGCGGATTGATCTCTGCAAAGTTTGGGAACAATAAAAGCAAAAAGAACAGTTAAATTTGCCAAGCAAAAAAATACAACAATCAGACCTGCCAACCCCAAATTTTTCTCACAGGAATATTCACCTATACTCACAGGAATTTAGAAAGTCTCACAGGAATATGCCAGTATACAATTAAATGCGCATGGATAAACCGTATTACATCTTAATTATATACTCTACCATAGACATTCCATACCATTTAAGTATAATATCAGAGGACAATTAATGCATTTTCGACTCTAAGGATGCAAGAAAGTATCCCCCTACTCACTGCCATTAGTCCAATAATATCAGTATTCACCAAGCCTTAAGACCTGCAGGCTTAGGGCCTGGATGATGAATTTTTTTAAAGGTGCACTACAATGTATAAAGTTCAAAATCTAGCTCATTCAATAAAGGTAGAGCATATGGAGTAAAAAAGTGTAAAATTTTCCCCATTGGCGGGATGAATTACGCCTAAAGCATAATGCCGGTATGTCTGCATTTAGCACCGAGACATAACAATAACACAGAAGCTGCTCCGTCTCTTTATTCAGAATGTTGAATAAACCTTATGGACCACAAATTGGATACTTGGGTTATGTCGATAGTAATTTTAAAATGTTCAATGTTATTTAAATAGGTAAAGAGTAGACGTCGGTAGGTATTGCATGGATCCAACGGATAAAACGAGATAGTTTTTTTCCCGTCCATCGGGACAATTGAGCGGGATTTCACCGGGATTTTTCCTGGTGAAAACGGAAAGTTGGCAGGTCTGAACAATACTAGTTTGAAAAAAAAAAAAGCATTTGCACTTCAGTTAATTCTTTTATCCTTGCTTAAAATGTTCAAATATATTTTTGAATGTTCTGTCTTCAGCAAGGTATCCAAAGAAAAAAAAAAGGTGTTGTTTGAAATACAATAAGTATGTTACCTTGTTTTATGCCTTATCCCATGATATGTTTGCTAAATTTTTTTTCCCCCTCCAAACAGTGTAATTACTCTTCATTGTAATATTGCACTCTCTATAGCTTTGTTTAAAGAACCTCTTCCTTCAGGAAAAGCAGCAAGAATGAATAAATAATCATAAACATAAAATAATGCAATAATTCAGTCTATCCATCAAAGAACAAAGGGCCAAATTACAAATCAGGGACCACACATTGGAAAAGAACAATAGCCCATCATATCTCAAAGTAACATTTGATCCTAAACTGACATGGAAAAATGAAGTTGAACAGTGCCAGAAAAGGGGGCTTCAGAGAACTGGCAGTAGTCACACTGGGGAGCCCAGCACAGCATAGTAGAAAAGACCTACTAAGGTTATGTCTGCCCTGTGCTAGAACATGCCACAACGTCGTGGGGAAACACAGCACTTGGACCTTCAACAAAATCTGCAGGGCCCAAATTATGGAACTAAGAATTTGAAAAAAGGCTTGGTGGAATAGAAGATTTTTTTTTTTTTTCACTATCTTAATTTCTGTGACCTCTGTCCACCTATTCACACTAGGTAGAAAGCCAAAATAAAACTCCACTGAGTTTTTCATAACATCTGGTTCTATAAACTCAGAGCTTTTTTTTTTTTAGAACAAATCTTCAAATCTCTGACAGACACAACTTTTACTACTCCTGAATGGATTTCAGATAAATACAAAAAAAGAACAAAAAAAAATTTTGTTGCATATTAAAGGTAAATTTTGCTGTGAGGATGGTCAGATTTGTTAAATGTCACTAACTCATAGCATGAGGTTGGTTTGAATCCAGACCTACAAAATGACAGATGTAGTAACGTCAGAGAACTGCTTTTTGTGAGCTAAATAATTTTAACTGGCACAATTTTTTTTTCAATGGAAAATGATTAATGTGAAGAAGTAGTATCAACACAGAAAGTTTCATCAAGTTTTACTGAATAACTTGGGCGCTGTGGGAGTGTAAAATAATAGTGTTTGACATGCTTCCAAAATTTGAGCAAAAATATGTACAATTTTTTAAATGGTTTTAACCCAACAATGTTTCTTTATTTATTAAGCATTTGAGCCAGACATACCTTGCCATCTTCTTTAAAAAAGTTTTCCCATGCCAATCCTCTTTACCCCACTTTATGAGAATGACTCAATTGTAAAAAGAGTTTTTCACCTCAAACTTTAACAATTATTTTCATTTTCATCATTATGTGCCATATTAAGTGAAATCTCATTGCTCCAACCATCACCCCTTCTGTAAAGCCAAGAGACAAGGGACAGTCAGTTTAATACTTCAAACTTATACAGTTTTGAGAACACCTAGTCATAAGTATTTTTGATGGAACTTAGAAAACCTTGAATTTTGATGCAGGGTAAAGTTTGTTCTCATGCCTATTTGTAAGCTTAAAAATAAAAATTATTTTATCAAATGTTTACTCACAATATGCAAGATGTTATTTGTGATTCATGAATGTGAAGAATGCTTACCAAAGAAGCCACAAAGACCCTGTATACTGGGTCAGCACATGTGTAAGCCAAAATATTGCATGTAGTTTGCAGCATGCTATGTGTTGCCGCCCTGCGAACAGGTGATACTATAGCACCAGGTCGCCCCTCCCCTGCCCCCCTCATAAGTGTAGCCATCACTTCCTTGCTTAGATGTTTCAGGCCAGCCTCTCTTATAGACCAGTTACGTGAAAGCAGACAGCCCACCAATTCAGGACCCAGGGCCTGAAATAGAGATTTCAAAGTTCACACCTAGATTCAAAAATATTTCGAAGGTCATTTGAAATTCTTTCATCTCAACTGATTCTTCATAGAAAACAAAATTCAGAAATGATTTAAAAAAAAAAAAAAAAAAAAAGCTTTCTTTCTTCATCCAGAAACTATTTAGTGCATAAAAATAATTTTGAAAAAAAAAAATTCAACATGAAGGCAGCAGTCTCAAAAAACAATTCGAGTTTATAACCATATTTCAGTAAAATGGAGATATTGAAACCAAAGATACAAAAATCAAAATCTACTCTGAACCTTATGAGTGAGACTCATTCCCATGAGTATAAGATTGAAAAGATCTCCAACTTTTAAGGGTTTACTGTTTATTTTTAGACATGCAAACTCATAGCTGGACTTTATTAGATAGATATGCACAATTATCCCAATTCTTAGCGTCTAAATCTATATCTGGTTGAAGATATTTTGGAGATCAAACAAAAAATTGATAATCTATTGCAGAAAATGCTCCGTACTTGCCAAACTTGTTAAAAAAGGAAAGTGTAACATTTTTCTTCTGGTTAAGTAAGGCCTAGCTGGTTTCGTTGAAAATAAAATGTACATTCATTAAATATAGTGTTAAATAGAGAATGCCCTTAACACAATGTGTGTATGAGTCGAGATAAGCTTTTGATAGCAACTCCCTGATACCTCAAGTGTCCCTTCAGTCACTAAGAGTTAACAAAGGTATAAGTAACTTACCATACCCTTCATGATTAAAAAAAAGTAATGTTTTAAGTTTACATAACAAGACATATAACACTGGGAATATGAACATTTCAAATATAGTAGCTGAAAAAACAAGACATGGAAAACAATGGTGAGGAATCTTGAAGGAAAAGTTGCTGAATGAGGCTATTAATATGAAAGAGTTATCCATGGGAAAAATAATGAAATCAAGAAACATATGACAAAAAACAACAAAAACAAAAAAACCAAAGTTTCACCTCCACCCAAGGAGCTGCAGTCTCTTCCATCTCAGGTGGAATAGGTTCAGCATGAGGCAATCGGCCAGTGTCACCCCCACTGGATGGTGGCTGAGGTGATGAAACCCTTGTGTTTGGGGGTACATCAGGGCCTTCAGTATTGCCATTACCTTGTGTACTGATCAAAGCAAGAAAACAAAATGAAAATTTACAGTTGGTTTCAATCATTACATTTTAACAGTCTTTCAAATTGAAAAAATTATTGAATCAAGTAAGCACAATTAAAAAATATGTTTCATACACAGTCGCAAGCAAATTTATTTTATTTTCAAAAGTCATTGTTTCTTTTAAAAATCAATAGTTATAAATGCAGTGGTACACCTGTAAGCTGTAATTCAAGGGAATATAGAAATTATTTTGGTAGGCCTATACGCATGTGTTTATTTTGCCCTGGTTATTTTTTAGGAGATTTGGGAATTCAAATTTGTTTTCAGTTTAGCCATGTTTTTTGGTTTCACAATCTTTCATTGTAATAAATATTTTCTTTTTGAATTTTTGGCTTAAATAGATTTCTTTAAAAAAAAAAAAAACAACTATTTTTTGAATAGCTTTTTGATAACAATCGCAATCACATAGATAGTCCATCTTTAATTAAGATTTTGATTCTTTTCATATTTTCCTCACATCAAATACATTGTATCCATAGTTATAATGTTGTTTAGGAAATAAACAAAAATCTGTTTGCAATAAGTAATGAAATTGTGTCTACAGCTGTACCTAGTATTTTTACATGTCTTTCATCTTGGATCCTTTTTAAGCTTGTACATTCAGACTTTTAATTCACAGTTCATCTTAAAGCTAATTTTTAAAATAATAAATTACCTTTTAATTTCAACAGTTGTTGTCTTCCACTGCGCTCTGCATAATGGACAGTTCAAGGGGTCATTTTGTCGTCGACATTCCTCAAACCCTGACAAAAAGTGCAATGAATCATTCAAATCTGAAACAAGCTCTAAGTTATCGATGTCTGATGAAAGTCATAACTTGTGACCAGTTTAAACGAGCAATAAGCCTGGAACTACTGATTTATTTTTAATAAAAAGGACATCCCAACCAATCTTTTAACCAGTAAGCTCTTTAAGCAATCCCATTCCTTATTTTTATGATGTGTTCCTTTTGCAAACTTGAAAGAAATGCAAATTAAAAAAATTTAGATGTATACATTCATGTGACTACCCACTCATTTCAACTGGTTGCAATATTAAATCAATCCTATGGTTCTTTTTTTTTGTTTTTTTTTCAGAATAACACAATAAGTAAGATAACACCATAACATTACTTTTCAAAGAAGAATTAAAAGGTATAATCCATTCTTTATAGGTTCAAATGTTTATTTATAAATTTCCTCATACAATTTCCTTTCTTTTTTTTTTTTCCAAGCAAATTTCTTGCACTAGGCCTTAAAAGTTACTAGTGGAAAAAAAATGCACTTAATGCCCGTAGGATTTATGCTGGTACATGAAATTGTGCCTAGTGAGGTTACTTATAAAGAGTCATCACCAGTTTTTGTAAAAGTTTAATCAATTTAAAGGAAAGGGAGTGTATTAGAATTTAAGAGAAGATTGAAATTTATGAAAGCCTGCAGTCTCTGTCCATTTTAAAATTATCAAGCATGACAGTGGCCTCTGGAAGAAATCATCTTTTCGTGTATATAAGGTCCATTGTGTAAAAAATTGACTTCTTGTTACAGCTTATAACTTTACACTCAAGATCGAGAGCGCCTATGTTTTGTCAGAAAGAAAAAAAATACTCTGCATGATGTCACAATAGATGTTTTAGTTGCATGAATCAAAACTGATGATCCAAGCAGATTCCTTATTACATGAGTTCCACAAATACCCTGTTTCACTCAACTGCTCAAAACAATTTCTTGTATTGGCACTTCGGCAAACTAACTTAGAGCAAAAACTGCATCTTAGTTTTTCCTTTGATCTGCTCCCTTGCCCAGGCACTGGTAGGCCTCAGCCCCCAGGAGACTATGATAACGGCAATTAGCCTATCAGTAGCTCGTCACTGACCACTGGGCTGGTGAGATCAGGGGCAGTTAACTGTGCTGAGTAAATATGGTAAAAAATCAGTGTACTTTACAGATCTCTAGTAGCTTCTGTACAGCAATTTGTGCTGTTTGCCCTAAATTTTTATTTTGTGCAGATTTTTCTCGTTATTTTGGAAATTTTTTCATTAGGATGTGTTGATAAATATTAATTTTAGAGCCAGTTTACTCCAGTGAGTAAATAGTAATTTTTGTGGTGTACATAATGAGATACTGTTAACCCATATGTAAATTTCTCTACATTGCAGGGGGATAGAATATTGAATTCAACACATCTGATGAACAAAAAAGTGAACTACATGTAGTTGAAACCAATTTTGTTATTGCACACAGGGGAGAGGAGTTATAATTTTTTAAAGTGATCTTCTGACATGTTTCTGTTCTGGAAAAAGGCTACTTGAATTGTTCAAACATTTTATGTTTTGTACATGTGTGCAGTCTTTTAACTCTTAATTTACCAAGCCCTTCTAGAATTTCGATAGCCAAATTACCAACAAATTTTCATAACAGGTCCCACTAAAAAAATTGTATAAATATAACTACTGGTTTTAAAAAATTCTAAAAATAACCATATTTTGGAGAAATGAACAAGCTTTTTTCTCACATATAACATGTTATGCTTTTATATCAAGAAATTGTCAAAAAAAAATAGTAAAAAATGACCACCCCTATCAGACTGTGCCTCCAAATCTGGGTCCGAACCCAACTCTAGATCTAGGTTCAGATCTAGATATAGAGAGAGAGCCATTGTTCCAATCTTCAAATGTCTACCCCTCTATCATCATTACTCATATTATTTTCATTTTCTATATCTCCTTATTTCTCATCAACAGTGTTATCTACTTCTTCATTTTTGGGTCTGGTCGGACAAGCTGGCTTAGAAATTGAAAGCCATTTTATAAAAAATCGCTGTACCACTTCTATTCAACCGATTCTCATGCAGTAAAGAACAAACGAAAGTAGAACTATCAAACTGCCGATAGAGCTCTCTTGCGTTAGAAACTATAAAAATAAATAGGCTTTGTCCCGTGCAGAAAAAGTGTACACGCAAATATTAGCGGGCGATTTGGTAAAACTCGAGTACGGGCAATACCAGGCGATATGGTAAATTAAGAGTTAAAATTATTTTTGGTTAACATCAAATGTTGCCTTTGTTTTTTGTAGATTTCCTGAAACAAAAAAAAAATGAATTTTCACTGTTATTTTATGCTTTTCACACAGGAAAATACCTGTATAAGTTAGGACTGTTTGAACATAGTTTCTTTTCTTTGAGCCTCAATCGATTTGTACTACCTGTGCCTCAAAAATAGGAAACATAATGCGCAGAAGCAGCGAACTGACAAGTGGCAATTGCCAAAGAAAGAGAAGTTTAAAAAATTCAGACAGAATATAATAATCATATCGAAACCAGTGAATGTTCAACATGCTCCCGTTAACTTTCACTCAGTATTGGTAGTAGACTCTTAAAAATTTCCAGAGAGTCCAAGCAGATCAGAGATTGAAGAACATCTGAATTCTGCACTTCAACCTGTTTACCTGCCAGACATTGATCATAATAAAACACACACATTTTTATATGGGTGAAAATGAGCCAGATTGAATACAGACATGCTTAATGCGTGTGGCTAGAAAAGAGGATGCAACAGAAAGTGAGTTGTGCAGCACAAAATTCTAAAGTTTCTAGCCTGTTAATAAAAGACGAGTGGCTTGCCAGTTATCTGAACAAATTTTTCTGTAAAAGTTGTAAAGAAAGCACCACAGAAAAATTATCAAACGTTGCTAGACTAACCTGAGAACTGTTAAAGAGTGCAGATCAAAGATTATCCACAACACTTAGCACCAGTCAAACCTTCTGTTAGTGTTACCAAGAAACCAGAGGGATTCAGTTATCAATTGCTATGAGGCCCTGCCTGCATCTCTCCTGTTCCCTTATAAATTTTATAGCCCTAGAGTAACAACCTGCTATAAGCCAACCAAGAATGCAATAAAAGTGCGTAAAGTATTGCAGTGTAGTGCTTGAAGTGCACTTTCTTCTCAATTAATTTTTGAAAGTATAACTAGAAATGAATAATTGATACAAGCAATGCAAAAAAATTTAAATTAGATCATTTCATGATCTTCGAGAGCTTATTGTACAGTTTAGTTCTTAGATGAAAAAATAAACAAAATGCCATTGAAAAGTTCAAATTTTCAATTTGCTTGCGATACTGAATTATCAAAGATAATGCATCGTTAGACAAAATTATAAAGGTTTAAAGATACCCTTAAAATATTTAAAACAGACGAACACTGACAGTGAGCGCAGGTAAATTTTCTGCTCAGGCAGGGGTCCCACTGACCAGTATCTGACCCCGATGAGCGTTGCTAATGGCCTTTTAACCCCTTCAATGCAGGGGTATATAACCCTATAACGCAAGGGCCGGTCAGGTGAAAACAGTCTTATGTCAAAGAAATGGCTCTAGTTTGCTTATTAGGATTATTAGAAGTATGAAACTTTGCATTTTTGTTGGAAATTGAATGTAATATGATTTCAATAGAACATTATAAAAGTAATGAAGAAAAATTTTTTGACACATAATTTTTCATGGCAAAATTTATAACATTTTAGGACGAAATCAACATTGAAGTATACAGGATACTACATAAATTTTAAAAAAAAATAACAATTTTGCTACACAAATATCAGGTAGTTACACTATCAAGTAAACCACCCAACTCATAGGTTGGTTACATCCAATAAACAAGTTTGGTGTGGTAATCCCTGAAGCATGATGGCATGCACAGTGCTGGTTGTAACCTGTCCCTCCTCTAGTTCTAGGGCCTCGTCCTCTAGATCTACCCCCTAACCCATTCTCTCACTATATGTCGATCTACAACTTCAGCTTGATCATTTCTAGATCTAGATCTGTAAACATTATTTTCGCCCTCACAAACTTGATCATTAGGCCTATCACTGCTACTAGGACTTGCCTCTAGATCTAGAACTAGATTTTCTATCCGTTCTTCGATGCTCTCTCGCTCAAATCATTTAAGGTATGACCGTGATTTTCATCAACATCACTTTCAACTTTCAAAATTATCTTCCTCGCTGTCAGGATCGTTGTTTATTAGATCTCGAACATCTAGATCACTAAAAATGGGCCTGAAAGCATCACCACTCCCAACTAGGTCTAGATCTATCCGGATCCATGTTTACCAAGTACAGAGAGAGAAACTAAAGAATTCCAGAAAAAATTTTTTTTTTTCAACAAGACGATACAAATTGTGTCCAAATGGTCTAAGGGATGTAATGCACAAAATGAGAACATAATTGGCATACTTAATTCCTTTTTAATATTTGAAAACGGTGACGAAAGAGGCCCGAGATGGTCTCGGGTCTGTAGGCATTATAGCAGCTTTTTAAGGCCCGAGATGGTCTCGGGCCAAGCACTCAAAGGGTTGATTGCTCCTGCCTAGGGAGGGGTAGAGAGAACTAAATGATCACAAGTTAGTCGCCTTGGCACAGGAGTTAACTAGATATTACGCATTAATTTACATTTTTAAATAGAAAATTGTAAACACTTCTGGGCATAACCTTAAAATCTGCAAAGAATCTTTTACTTTCAAGACTGAAATATTATTTACAAAAAAAATGTTTCACTCTCATCTTATTCATAAAAGACTGAAGATTAAGAAGGAAGAAAAAAGAGCACTTTTTTACATAAACTCACAGATAGCAATGCAGTGATGATGTAATCGGTTATGACAGCCGTTCTCGCATCGAATGAGGCTCTCACCCTCCAGCATTTCTAACAGACAGATTGGACAGGTGTCCTCCTCTTCTCTTACACTCCTGCATCAAAACAGTTGTTATCGCATTCATCATACGCATTCTTCAAGACTTGCTCAATGGTTGAGATATAGTTTCAGAACATTAATGCTTACTCCTTATTCAGTACAACAAAGAAAAATATTCATTTCATTAAATAAATAAAAAATACTGAGGGGCTTAAAATAAGAGCTTTTCAAGAGATAATTAAAAAAAAAATGTCTTTTAAAATAACAAAAGGCAACACCTTGTCAAAGATTATGGTTATTCAAAAATTTTCTTAAGAAAAGCTAACTGAAGAAGGAATTTTTTTTTTATGGCTGAAAGTTTGAATATTTCTAAGTTTCTAAATTTGACTCAATTTAAAAAATATTTCTAGCTTTTAGAGAGACAGAATTCTAAAAATCAAACAAAAGGTTAAAATTTATTTACCCTGTATCACTTTCAGATGGCATCCTACTACTGTCTGTAACATCAGCACTTGCCTCCTCTTCTCCCTCCCCCTCAATTTCTTCTTTGACCATACTCTTTTTTCTCTGAGAGGGGCGGCGACGTTTGATGCGAGAACTTCTTTTGTCATGGTAGATACGAAATAGGTTTTCAACCTAGATGAAAAAAAAAAAATAAATAAACATCATAATTGCAATTCTTTCATCAATAAATTTATATTGAAAATAAAGGCCAGTCCCATGATTATGGTAAAAAATTATAAGACTATGAAATGAAAAAAAGGCAGATAATATTGTTCCAGATTTTTCATGCATACTACGTACAACATGCTTTATTGACTAAATATCTCAAAGTATCAAAGGAATGCTAAAACTATTTGAAAACTTGGATCTCTTTATACTTTTCCCCAAGAAAATGTGTTTTAGAAAAACTATGCATACAGTATTAGTGAGCTGGAACGAGCCTTCCATTTGTTTCAGTTCCAGTCTCTCTCAAGCGTTCCTCAACACAATTCACAATAAAGCCATAACAAGCTGTCATGATACAAACAAAGAAAGACTTCATAGATCATTAAAATGATGAAAAGAAAGAGTTAGAAACCCTTTTGAAGGAAGCAGTGGTGAAGAAGACTCATATCAAAGATAGTAGAGCTTACAATAAGTTTGGACAGACAGCCTATTTTGCATTACACCTGCTTTCAAGTGCCCCCTATATCGGCACGCCGGTACAATGGCCAAATCGTGCTGTGTAAACATGGTGACAACAGGCGAGAGCTTAGTACTATTGGTTTTTTTTAATTATGACCCATGGCTAAGCTTTCAGCTTTCAGTTAAAACTGGTTCAGTTTTGGAGGGAAACCTTGATAGCTTGATTCAATAAGGAAAACATTAAACCATTTTCAGAATAATCCGGGGACAAGCCCACCGACTTCTAGATCGACCTTCATGTACTACCAATGAAATGAGGAGGTCGTGGAGGTAAAATTGTGTATATTTTGTGTGAAAGTAGAACTAATTTACAATATAATTTGACCCACAGCCACTTCATTTTGTTGGTAGCTTGTGAAGGTAGATCTAGAAGTCATAACGCCTGTACCTGGATTATCCCACATCTTCTTTATTTTCTTTTTCTTTTGTCTATTGAATTTTTCCTCCATCTCAACACATAAAGTTTATGCAATACAACTGGTAAATTTCTCTCTCTTTCACACGCACACACTCTCTCACTCTTGCTCATTCACACACACACATTCTCACTCAACTCCAACGCTTCTGGTTTAGTGTTACAAAAACGACATTTAAAGTTGAGACAAATCTCAGTATCAAATAAATTGCTTTACAAATATTAAGCATTGTTACTACAATATGTTTGGTATTTTCCTTGCCATTTTTCATCCACTGCTGTTGATACTAATTATGTTTCTGGCCTCTCCCCAATTAGTCAATTAGCTGCTTGTTGCATGCTTTCTATGTTGTTCTATTCAATATTGAATTTTAGTTGTTAGTTTTGTTAATCAATTCTTTTACTAAAGAGATGTTTTGTTTGTGCTCTCTGGTAGTAACATACGAAATTGTCAGAGTTGAAAAAAAGAGCCCAATATTTTCCACTTATGTAAAACATCTTTTACAGTAACAAAACAAAAGATAAAAAGGGGAACAAAAGTTGTATGGAGTATTGAAATATTCTGAAATTAAACCTTTCCCATAAACATTGAATACCAAAACCAATATTTACTCCATCATCATTATAAAAGCCAATTCAAAACAATAAAACTAAAAGACATAGCTCAATACAGCAAAATCCTGAACCTCACTATTTCCTTATCACTACTAGCTGATTGTTCTGTTCAGAGTAAAGGCCTACACACTGGCAGGGGGCAGGGCTTATTTCACAGCCAGCACAGCAAGCAACGCTTTTTTACAATCTTATCTTAAGCGCTATTATCTTTGCTTTTATTACAATCCTGGTCGCAAGTCTGGTAAATCTACATCTAGATCTAGCAGCAGTTCCAACACTTATTTGTCTGAATCTATATCTAATTCTAAACCTGCTGTTAAAAACAGGTAAAAAGAAACTAAAATGCACACCAAATGCAAATTTCGCAAAAATATCCACCCTCTCAAAGCCTTCTGTAGGTAGGAGAACAGGAAATGGTAAGATAAATCTAGAGTTATGCCTAGCCACGATCCAGATCTTGATGCATCAACTGATATTTATTGGATGCTGAGGATGATGATATGGCTATAGATGCAAAAAACATAGACATTAAGAGAGCGAATGGAAAGATTTCTTTAAGAGTAGCATTCTGCAGCATCTATGTAGGCATCAGGCAATGTTTTGGCAGATACGTGTTACAAAAAAATATACTACTGCCTTTGTTCTTATATGGTTTTAAAACAAAGCATTTCCTCTTCCTTTCTTTTATGGCTGCTAACTCGATTTTCAATGACCAAGACCTTCAAAACTACCTCATTATATATCTTACTCTTACCACTGACACACAATACTCCAACTTTACAGGTACCCCTATTTTTTTTAATTTTTGCTTACAAATTTCTTAGCTCAGATTATAGCCAAATCCAACATCCCCCTCAAAAGGAAAAAAATCCACCACAAATGCTTCAAACTAGCTCTATTTTTGAAAATAAATAGTGATAAATTTAGCACAAGTTTTATTTTTTGGAATGGAATGAGTGAGTCCACCAACTTTGCTTTGTCAGCCCAAATGTTCAAGCAGAATGTCTTAAATAAGTCAAGTTATCTGTATAATTCTTAGCAATTAACCAAATTAAATGCCCCTCCATCTCATATGTATACACATGTCGGCTCATGATAATTTTATTGCGGTGTCGATATTGTATGCCTTGACTTTGATCAACCTGCTTTTTGAAATCATCAATAAAATTTAATACCTCTGAATAAACTGCTGCAGGATTGTGTCATAATCAATAAAATTTAATACCTCTGAATAAACTGCTGCAGGATTGTGTCATAACCAAAGTTGTTAAAAAGTGATTTTGTCAACTTTTTGCTTTAGTAAATTTTAGTGGAGTTGGTCACCTAAGGCAAAGAAAACATTAAGCCTTTAAATCATGAGTCTTTAAAACTGTCCTTACAAAAAAAAAAAGGTCAAATTAGAATTTTGTTACAAGGTTTTATTTAATTCAATGGATCCAAAAAATTAGGCATTATAATTATCTAGTCTGTTTACTTCTCTAACAATCTGGTAATCTTACACATAAATGAAATTAATTTCTAACCTCAAAGTTCTTGAGAGTTTTGCTCCAGAGACAGGGATTGTTCTCCCCCACCTGGAAGACCCGCAGCATCACAAAAAGGACATGGACACAGTGAGGGCCTCGACCACAGCTACACGTCTGAAAGTTCCGCCATTCATTAAAAAATCCATATTTTTTAAAGTCTTTAACAAATGAGAAACAGGCCTGTCACAGTCAAATTGGATTATATATAGATATGGCTTAGTTCACCAGTATTGGTTACATACGATTTTTTAATTTTTAAAAATTTTATTTTAAATACCAATTGCACAAATTCAATAAAATAATTAAAATTGTACTCAGTATAAATATGTTTGATTGATAATGAACAAACTTGCCTAAGCTTAAAATTGTTCAAAAGTTTTTGTCGACTTTGCATTCATATTTTGTGATGAGTTCGTTGTTTTTTGTCCTATTAAGGGTAACATGGCAGTGAGTCAATTTTCTATCATTGTTTTAATGTATTAGATTAAGCTGTTTTTATTAACAATGTGTGTTACTAAAGAAAGACAAAACCCTATCCCGATGTTAAATAATAATACTTATCTTATTAATACGAGTTCTGCAGTCCTGTGAGGAATGTGATTACTGTTTGTCCATTTTGAGTCACAAAAATAAAAAATCCAAAACATCAAAAAAACGATTTAGTTTTGCTACCACATTCTTAAACATAAGCCGACTTTACGATTTCAATTTAATTCATTTTTGTGCTTGTTTTTACAAACAATGAACATTTGTCTACTAATGTGGCAAAGGATCCTCACATGACTTAACAAGGCTAAGCCTAGAGTGTTTTGTAAATGTACCGGAGCAAATGCCTTATACTTTTTTTGAAGGTCAAACCGCCATTTCCACTCACTTCAGCTTCCAAGCAACATGGCCACACTCATGAGCCATAATTTTAAAATGTCATCCTTAATCTCAGGTAAATGAACATTCCTTACTATATCAATTGAAGCATTCTTTGGAGGGCTTTAAATGCACTTTAATAGATTCCTATGAGTCAAATAGCACTGTGAGATTATTTTTTACGGCTTAAATAATGTGCACAGTTCCTTGCATGGGTTGACTTAACATTACTCTAGGTATAAAGTTAGATGAAAGTAAAGTTGGGCAATTACAATAAATTCGTCTAGCAAATGTTACTGGCATAACTCACTATAACAAATACTTTCATGGATCAATTTTTAAATCGATTGTGTGATTTGAAACATTTGAGGTGTTTAGGAATAAATATGTTGATTAAGATCATCATAAAATATTACAGATCTAGAAATACTGAAGACATGTGAGGCATGTTCTTAGAATGGTAATTTGGTCTGTCCAAGTAATATAAAAGATTCTGTTTATTAAATATTCATCATTCAGGTCTTTTGACTGCATTTCCATGCCATACATGTATAAGATGACGAAAAATTACACATTGAAGATCTACTTTTTGTCCTGTGGCATTCCTTGTTTTTCACATTATTGGCAATTATTACGAAGTCCTACACTTTTTCTTAAAACTATGATTTCAAGTTTGCGGCAAATTGCATGGATTATTTGTTAAACCTATTTATACTTTTGTATGGGGGAATCTAGATTTACGAACGCTAGAACTGGTACCTTGTTTGTCCGTCCTTGCTTTCATGGAAAATTCCTCACAAAATTTTTTTACAACACTTATTATTTTATGTATAAACATTCCATTTCTCTTGAATTTTTTTTATGTTCTGCCCTCTCCTTGTCTTTTTCAGGATACCTTTTGGTGAATTAAATGTGTTTCTTAAATAGGGAGATAAAATAAAAAAGGAAATTTTTGTCCATTTACATCGTGTAAAATTCTTCACTATTTTTAACTCATATTTCATATAATTTTGATTTTTGAAATTTTTTTTCATGTTTTTTTTTAAGGAAATAAATCAAGTACAGACAGTATGTGTACTTCTGTATTTCAGGTGTTCATTTTATTGTATTTGAGTTTTGTGTTTGTCATTTTCACAATCCTCAAGTTCTTGACTGACAATATTGCATCATCAATTACAAGTTTGAAAGCAATCACCAAGGTCTGAAACTTACATAAATGAAAGATCAAATGTTCCTTTCTAAGACCTGTCTAGTGTAACCAATATGAAAAAGGAAATGAAAATTTGACATTAATGTTACTTTTTTGTAAACAATACTGGTTGACTTAGCTCATATATTCTTATATAAAAACTAAACAAGAAAGGAGGAATTGAACTAACTTTACATCTTTTTATTTTTAGAAGTTTTTTTTTTTTCTTGTGATGGAAACTTAGCATGTCAGAGGGACTAACTACTGAATGCAGAAGCATGGATTAAATTAAATGTCTATCGAATGTATCTTAAATAATTACACATTTACATAGAAACAGACATGCCTACCCTTGAGGAACATCATCGGCAAAAAATGTGGAACACAAGATAAAATGCGTAACAAACCTGAATATGACGGGAACTGATACTGATTAAACGAAAAAATAAAGCACCCAATTTAATTAAGTCCCAATCAATCATATAGATGTAACTTTAGGACAGAGGAGAGCGTAGAGGATATCAGTTCCTGTCTAAATTGGCACAACACTAAGCCAACAAGCTTAACATTTATAGCCTTCAAGCATACATTTTAATGTGTTTACCTTCATGTTGAGCAAATCCGCCCTAGATTAATGACATTTTGAAAAGAAAGATTGTCCTTTTTTTTTCATTCTACTTGTACTTCAAAGACTTGTTTAATTTTGGGTCACTGATTTCAATGTTGCCATTAGAATTCAAATTTTGTTAACTTATATCAAATAGACAATTCCCTATTCTACCCACAGGACTGGCTACGGCTAGAGCCTAGTGTCAATTAGACAGTTTCACGCCAAGCCTAGAAGTTCAATGCTGGGTTTATATTGGCGCATGCAAAGCACTAGAAATAACTTCTCTAGACTTATAAGACTGCGGGTATTGTTAGTCAGTCTAAGTCTGTAAAATTAAGTTTAACCAAACCATTGACTTGCAATTGATAGATTTAAAATCGGAATAAAATCGTCCCAAAATTTTTTATTTCTATTAAAATTGCAATTCTGCACCCATGATTCTCTTAATTCGAGGTCGCTGACTTCAAATTTGCTATCAGAATTTTTATATTTGCTTTTCTTGCAGATATGTCGGTTGAAAAAAAAATCTAGTCCAGATGAGTGAGGTCACAATGCAAACGATTGACTGTCAACACACCAACAGTCAATGATGGTAGGCCTAACAATGATGTTCCCTATGCACTGCACCAATAGCTTTGCCCCACACCACCCAACCCCTCTTCAGTCTGCAAGATGCATGCACTGTGACTGGGAGGTTTTTTTTGTCCCCTAACAGTGTTGCGTTATTCATGCAGAGAAGCACCACTAAACCTAGACTTGGTTTACTTCAGCGAGTTCGACCAATCACAAGTGGCAAAATTCCGCATGATTAAAAATATGGATTTCCGGAGTGCAGGTCATTTTCAGATAAGTTCCAGAATGAATGCTGAACTTCCAGAGAGGTAAGCATGTCAGTATTAACAATGAACAAATCTGAGCATTGAAGAATCCTAACTAAATGCCATCAACAGCCCCATGCCCCTGATAAGAACAATTGATATTTTAACACCCGCGATACCAATTCTTTTTTTCATGGCTATTATCATATATGTAGAGAATAAAGCTCACTTGTGGTCCAATGATGACCCTATATTTGTGATCAGGCGAGTCTCCACCTATGAGGAAAGAATTTGGTCCTGTCTGCTGAAGCAGGTATAGTCTTGCTCTTAGAACACGATCAATGCGTTTCTTGGTCAAATCAGTGTTCGACGAAACTTCTATGTTTTGTTGTGAGGCGGTTCTCCGACCGGGAATAGCACTTGTGTTGGGATTATTTGCATGTCGAAACTGCGATGGAAAAGACAACATACAAAATCTGGGTATTGATAGTATATTATTTGAAGAGATGAAACAAAGAATTTCAATTGCACCAAGCCAAACAAAAAATATTATTTCAAATTTCAAAATAAGGGTTGACTTTATTTGTCCGCTAAAAAAAAGTGTCATCTTAAGGGTGGATATAGTGGTACAAAAAAAAAAAAAAAAAAGACCATGAAAAAGTGCTTTGATGACAAAAAAAGCCAAAACAATGAATTTTGTTTATTTCTACAACTAGTAACATCAAAGGAGTTTGAAAGTATCAGTACATTTGATATTTTAGGATAAATAAAAATAATGAGAATTTAAGAAGAATTACAACATGATCTTCTGATGAATTTCAAATATCAACTTATGATCTCTCAGAACAAACTGTAGAATTTGCAACTCACAGAACTGGATGTTGAAAGTTTCTTTCGAGCTGTTGAGCTACTTTGTCCAGAATTGACAACTTGCCTAGTAAAAGCAGATTCAGTCACACCATGTAAACTTCCTCGTCGACGAACAGTTACAGGAATCTAACAAGACGGAACAAGAGGACACAAAAATAAAGATATTATATTGTAATCATTAAATAAATAAATGGCGAGGATAAAGAAGTAAAACTACTCACTTAAGTGATCTTGAAGTCAAAATATTCTTGCCTATTATTACATGAACAAAGATGCCAAATGATTCAGAGAAAAAACCCTGTCTAATGATCAAATCTTCATTATTTTTTTCTTTTTCATATTACGATCTAGATGGGATCAGATTCTAGATGAACAGCAATTGAAAATTACTCTTTCATTTAATAAACAGCTCATCAGCAGCCAAAGTACAGTCAAAAGAAAGCTGATGTACAGCTATTTCAATGATCAAAACTGATCCGAGTATTAAAAATATGGGAAAGATTTCTGATTATACATATATATGTATGATTGAAAACTAATGACAAAATGAAGATTAAAGAATTTGGTGTCAAATTTACAAGAAAAAAATTTATTGAATCAATCAAATTTCTTCACTATATGTGTGGGCGCACGGGAAAACCCGTCGGATGTCGCAAATGCTTGTTTTGAGCTAGAGCCATTTAAAGCCGATTACCTCGTTCATGGCAGAAATCGAGATTTTGTTATCAACAAAATCTCCATTTATTCATCTTCATATTCCACCAAGTTTTATTAATTTCTATTACCTATAACCTATTTAATGATACATTTTTTGTAAGGCATCTTGATCGGTTTGTGGCAACAAAAGCCAAAAAAAAAAACGCAGGCCAATTTCCAAAACTTAACGCCTGATTCATATCACCATTGCTAGATCTAAATTACAGCAAATCTACAAGTATTATACACCAAACTAAACGGCAGTTTCTTGACCGTTAGATTCCAACTTATGCGCATGAATATAAATTAACCTGGTATAGTGCGCAGCCGTTTTATTGAGATAAACTTATAGATCTTCTGACTCAAAAAAAACGCCACACTCTGATAATCGATTAAGCAAACATTTTACGTTTCTTGTCTCATAAAGATCTTGTAAACATTGCTATTTTTATATATGGAGTGTTTACCTTTGAAAGCATTAATCTTAAGTTTATTGCACTTAAAAATAATGTTTACAAAGGTCGGCCCTTCACCTTTCGATCAAAACTTGACAACCCACAATTGCAGCCTCAATGAATGACTCAAAAATTGCAAAATTTTTAAACCTAAACCTAGCCAATTCATCAGCCTATGGTAATGTCGATTTTATTTCATGAAAAAACATGACGCAGATGATGAACAAAGCAAAAGTAATAAATCACTCTGTCTTGATGATTTGATATAAATCTATAGATAACAACTGCCAGTGTGTCCCGTTTTCTTTCATTCTGTCTCACCTTCTCTATCTCTTTTTCTCTCTCTGGCGTAGGTCTAGATCTTGTTTACCTCTTGTTGTCGTTTGTTATTAATATTTGGAAGCTAGATCTAACTTAAAACCATAGTTTGGCAGTCTACAAGTCATTAAAATTATAGATCTACTATAGATCTAGAGATCAAAGTTAAACGGGATGGATTTATTATAGAACTGGACAATATCGTTGTCGAGGTGTAACACTCGGTGATGAGCCCAAGATGTTAAATTCCTTAGTTAAATCTTCATTTTCACCTAAACATATTTTTATGATTATCATTTATGGGTTAGGATGAACAATGATGAGGTGTATGTGTGCTATGTGACTGTAAAACCAATTTGATCATCTATTCTTTTAGCGGAAAAGTACAAAAAACATATGCAAAACTTTAGAAGCCATTTTCTCAAAACAATGTTGCCTCAACTGGGCAACTTTAAAACATCATATTTTTGTAACTAAATAAGATAGAGCCTTCAAATAAAGAGCAAAATGCTCAGGAATGTCTGGAGAATCTAAAATTGTGCCTTTCTCAATTTTTTAAATTTGCAACATCCGACGGTTTTCCTGTGCGCCCACACATATAATTATCATTATAGTTCTTGGTCCAGGAAATACAATCGTTGCCATCTTGTTATAAAACAGAATGGTCAGATGAAGCTATTCCTTATGGTGTTTTTTACCTAAAATTTCAATGGACTGAAAGTTGCAGATTGTTGGAATAATGCTGGAAAAACCCAGATTTTTCTTTGAAAAAAATTGAAAAAAACCAGACATGTGGCCTAAACCAAAAATTTGGCAAACTAAAAGAAATCAGAAAGATGAGCAGATATTTGGTTGGCAAATTTGCCTGGAAATTGTCACATTTTTACTTGCCACCAGTACTTTGAATACAAGGGCCTATATAAACTTATGTCACAAAATTACCAATTGGCCCTTTAAACATTCTTGTAGTCAATGACTGATTTTCCAATATGTGAAATAATCAAATTTCACAACAGTCAAGAAAGCTAATCTGTATGCTCTTTGCTTCTCAAGGAAATACAATGTATCGTTTCAGAACATAATTATTGTTTTGACATTTTTTTCCCTTAAAATTCAAGGCATACCTGTGAAGCTTGACCTCCTGTTCCATTGGCATTTTGTTTGTATAACTGTAAAAAAAAACAAAATGAGAAATTCATTTATGTATGAGAGTTTGCCAAACTATGAATTATCATTAAGATTGTAAATGTTAGGTTTGACGGATTTTCAACTAGCCATATTTAAAAAAGGAAAAAAAAAAAAAAAAAAAGGTCGATCAGTACATAATCTTCAGTTTCTGCTGTGTAAGTTGACCAAACAATTTTTGAAAATAACTATGAAGACAAAATCACTTAAAAAAACAAAGCTCACCCACATTGAGGTTCATCTTTTTGCAATTGCTCATTTATAATAGTTTACATATTATATATACAGCCTTTAACCAACTCTCATCTTAACATCACTGCATATATATATATATATAATATACCTCAATGTGGGTGAGCTTTGTTTTTTTAAGTGATTTTGTCTTCATAGTTATTTTTCAGAAGATCTATATATATATATATATATTTTAATCACATACTTTGTTTCACACTCGAGCTTGACACTTAGAGCTTCAGTTGGTTTTATAGATATCACTTCAACCCTCCATCTGTTATACAATTAGAGTCAGTCAAATTGCAAACAAAATACAATGTTAGAGTTTTCTCAAATTGCCTACTAGATATGGCCTCAGTTGTTTTTTTTTTTTCAATTAAGCAAAAAAAAAGTTTCTGATCAATAAAAATGTGACCGAAAGATGGAGAAAGCAATAGCTTGGTGACACTAAAGTTGAAAGCAGCAAGTGTCAGGCACTGTCCAATTTTTACGTGGCCTGCACCTGTAACGAGCTTCATCTCAAGGGAATTAGTATCTTTCACCAAGCCAACTTCCAAGGAAATTAATTAAAAGTACATTTGTCAAAAGATCCTATGAAATACTGCAAAGTGATAATTAGTGAACTTGTATCTCTTTTCACCAAGAGATAAAGCCTGAGGACAAAACTTTACGGGCTGCTTCTAGTTACAACACAATTGAGAAGCAGAAGCATAAAGTGGGATAGTTAGAAGTTAAAACCTTGCAATCTGGTATCTGATAATCAAAACAGTAATTACCTACAAATTTGTACAGAGAGAAATACTACCATAAGTTTAAAGTAGAATTTACGTTAGTGAAGCTTGCATAAGTCAATATTCTATTACTTTTGGAACATTTTCAGATACTGTCATTTCAATTTAAAAAACAACAAAATGCATTTGTAAGGATTTATATAGAATATTTTTAAAATCACCAAAGGATATCAATTTATCAGTAATCAACTGTATAGAGACAATTAAAAAAGAATCCTATAGATATTAAAAAATTAAATAAACTCACCTTTCTATGGTTAGAAAACTCTTTACTCCATGGTGAGATGGGATTACTAGAACCTTGCTCAGGTAAAGGAGAGTCATCATCAGGTTGTATACTCAAATTGTGTAAGCTCAAATCTAAAGGGTCTCTGAAAAATTGAAATCAAAATTAACTTTCTAAATGATTGCTCTAGTGGCACACTTGAACCCCTTTAATTCACGTAAAAAGTTTTAGTTCTTAAGTATAGACATTACATTTTTTCAAAACCAAATGGAAAAAAAAAAACGATGAAATGCAGAGCACACACAAAAGAACAGAGTAAAATGTTACCTCACCTTTAAAACTAAATATTTTCTAAACCATTTGTTTGTGCCAAATGGGAGTGCCACATTTGTGTTCAGCATACATTGAAAATTATAATTTAAGCATCATTTTATACCCAAAGCCAGTTTATGACCTTACTACAGCAATATCAAACAGTCCATGGAATATTGGTCATTTGAGTTTGAGATTTTTGATGTCACTCTCATGTCATTAAAAAGGAATGTCTCACCTAGCAATTGAACAAAACAAAACAAATGTAAGGGGAGCATCACACTTACAAAATAACTCACTACAGAAACACTAGAGACGAAAAAAGCCAAAGAGAGAAAAGTAGAGACAATTTACACAATCTGACACCAGGATGGTCTGGGGATATGCCAAATGACTTTTAGATCTATCTTCATCAGCTACTGACAAAATTAAGAAGTCACAGGCATAACATTGTGTAGATCTTGTGTGAAAGTAGCACTATGCACATTATAACTTCACCCACACCCTCTTAATTTTGTCAGTAGCTTATGTCAGAGCTAACAGCCATAGGACATATCCCCAGATTATACCTCAGACACCACCCACTTGAAATATCAAGTAATGGACAAAAGACTTTTAAAAGAAAAAGACAAGGTTGAAGCTGCTTTGGAAGAACAGGTATATTGAACACTGAACAATGGAAATGATCCTAAATCTAACAATGACCTTATCCAGACAATCCTTCTATTCCATTCCAGGTTGTGACTAGATCTAGAAGAAAAAAATCTCTCAGGATGTTTTCTTTTTCAGCATCAAATGCATGCCGCCTACACTTTATTGATCTGAAACTTGGTAATACCGCAGTGTTGCGGTCCCTACGCCTGTGTTAACTGTTCCGCCATGTTGGATACAATAAACTGCCGAGAATTTCTGACACTCGTTGAAGGTGCTAGGTTGTGTCTCACTCTCTCTCTTTGTGTAAAGGGGAGTGGGGTGGGTGGGAGTTATTATGTTAAATTATGTAGTAGTAATAGTAGAAGTAAGAGAAATATTTTTTGCTGTTTTTTGTAAATTTTTTTTTTTGATCATAAGGTCCAGAGTTCGGATCTAGGGACCGCAACACTGCAGTTTTGTATAGCCGCTCGGGTTTTCTCTCTCTCTCTATCTATCTATTTATCTCTATCTCTCTCTCCTTATCCTTCTGCCTGTCTTTGTCTCTCTCTCTCTCTCTCTCCCTTTTTCCTTCATCTAAACATAAGGTCCAGAGTTCAGGTCTAGAGACCGCAACACTGCTGTTTTGTATAGCTGCTCGGGTATTGTCTTTCTCTCTCTCGATAGATAGAGTGAAAGAGAAAGAGAGAGAAAATACGAGCGGCTATACAAAACAGTGTTGCAGTCCCTAGTTCCTTAGACCAGTGTTGCGATCCTTAGACCTAAACTCTTGACCCTATGTTTAGATGTACAAAAGAGAGATAGAGAAAATCCGTTCGGCTGTACAAAACCGCAGTGTTGCGGTCCCTAGACCTAAACTCTGGACCCTATGATCAAAAATTTAAAAAAAAAAACACCAAAAAACAAAACAAAAAAATAAATAAAAATAAAAATAAAAAAAACAAAATTTTTAACAATTATATTTCTCTTACTACTACCACTACTACTACGAATATTAAAACAGCTAAAAATATAATGCAAAGAGAGAGAATAAAATAACTTCCACCCACCCCATCCCTCTTTTACACCCCATTAAAATTTAAAAAAAATACAAGCATATTAATTAATTAATAAAATAAACAGATAAATATAATAATAACAACAAAACTTTTAAAACATTTATACCATTAATCAAAAACATTTTCCCCGTTCTTATACAACCTGAACCTGTGTGTCTTGAAAATCTGGCCACTATGTGAGAGTTAAGGTCTAAGGAACTGCGGTTTTACCCTGAAACTTTATCGACGGTGAAAGTCGCATACCGTGTAAGTCCAAAAATAGTAACAGACTTTTTTTCACTTTATCTTAATCTTGTTGGCCCAATGTATCTTCTGACTTGTTTTCGTGACAAAATAACCGATAGAAAGGGGCGAAATTCAAATTAGAACAATACGTGTATCTTGGTTGGATCTCCTGCTTAACACCTACAAACCGTGTAAGTCAGCTTGTTGGATTTCTGACTTACACGGAATGCGACTTTCACCGTCGTTATTATCTAGCCTGAAATCCTCCAATTTCATGTTTTATAGATTAATTAGATGTATTTGTAGATTAAAGACCTGACTTTTATATTTTTTAACAATAAAAGACCTAGATTATCTGATTGGGGCCCTGCACCCCTTCTCCTTCATCTTCGTAAAGTTAAAAAAACAAAACTTGGCACTGGTGGAGGACTGCGGTCCCTATCAGTTTTCCTCCTAAATTGGATGGCCATTTCGATTATTTAACGCCAATGGGTGTACAAACTACTACTACTTCGATGTGTCTTTTTTTTTATGATTGAATGTTTCTTAAACGGCTGGCTCTATTATTATGAAAATTTGAAAAAAAAATTTCATTCTCACACCATCAGCTACGAATACGAAATGAAGAGGCAATATTGTAGATCTAGATTTAATATCTAGATCTAGATTCTTGAAGCCCACCTACTGACGTCAAATAATCGAAATGGCCGACTTCCTTGGGTGGGCAAAGTAGGGACCGCAGTCCTCCACCAGTGCCCAAAACTTGATATAATCGAGATCTAGATCTAGATCTATATCTAGTTAGGACTAAGCATATAATTATATATATCATCTCGTATCAAGCGTCCTATTTCTGCAATCGAAATTCCTGCCCTCCGCAATACCATTTCATATTTAAAAGTTTGGCTGTCATTTCTCTCGAAATTGAATCAAAATCAAATGCATTACCTGAGATTGAAAACTAGCCTGGTGTAGTAGGCCGCCCTACATCTAGATCTAGACTCTAGATCTTAATCTAGATCTAGATTAGAATCTAGTGAGTTTCTAGTCTAAATTTACACTTAAATTTAAATCTAGAGTAATTCTGACTTTTAATAAAATCTGACAACTTACACATCATTAGGTCGATCGTTTCTAGAGGTAGCGGTATCAGTGCTGGTGTCGAAATGTTCCTTGTAGCGACGAAGGGAGACCACGGTACTGCTAGCATCTTCATCTAAACAATCGGTTTTATCTTTGTTTGGTCTGCTATTTTTCAATCTCTTTGATGGAACATGCCTCAGTTGTCGCCTCCATTTGTGTGGTCCTTGAAACTTTTCTTCGTACGATGTTCCACTTCTTACTCTTTCGTCGAGTGCACCACTTCGTTCAATTCTGTTCCCGTCCACAAAGCCAGTCTCCTCAACCTCTGACGCTCCTATCGCAGAGAAACTTGGATCTGTTCCAACTGAAGATGAGGAAGCCATCTTTGATCCGAAATCTGTTCCAAAATTTTAGCTTCAAGGCCACAAGAGCATGTCTTTGTTTCCAGTCTGGGGTCTCCGGTTTTAAAAAATCCTTCGCCTCAAGTTAGTGACCGAAAGGGGGGATCAATAAACATTTGACAGGTCCCCCCTTTCGATTTCTTTTGAGAGAAAGGCTATTGATTTTCTCTCTCAGAAATGCCGCTTCCGGTCGGGGAAGCTCTCTGCTTTTGTCTTTCGATGAAGTGCCGAAGCCTGAGGGCCGAGCCTGTTAGCCTGAGTTCCAGAATTGTATTTTCATAGCCTCGTTTTCATACTTAGGTAATGTCTATTAATAGATCCTATAACGTAAACAGACGAATGAATTACATTGTTTTTTATGAGGATAGAAACTTATTTTGGTGAATTAACATGTCTCTTTCCATTTTACAGAGAGATAAATCTCCTCATCAAATAGGACATAGATCCTACTGGAAATGGCTTAAAAATTAGATCACAACCGAGCGCAGATTTCCTCATATGGTAATCTTTACGCAGCGTTTTCCTTCGCGCCAGCTGTTTTAAATCGAAAACGAGGCAGTTGCTGTTGACAACCTACACGCTTCCTGTGTCAAAGGTCAAAACAAGAGGAAACCCTCAAGTCAATACATGGCCTATCATCAAAAGTTTCCCACAGAGTAAAGTTGTAAAGGGGAGAAAAGAAAGGGAGCAAAAAGAAGAAGAGGACCGCGTGAATTACTAACATCACTCAACTGAGGCCATTTTATTCTATAAATCATAGGTAAGTTGTTTCATTATTATTTGTACTCTTCTGAGAGGTTTCTTAATGCGTTTTGTTTTGGGATTTTTATGCGGCACCCTTGTAGAGCCTGCATAATAATTACTGTCATAGTTACCGGCTCCAAAGTTCGAATTCAAGCACGCGCAAGACGGAGAAAAAAAAGAATTATGCATCATGCCGCAAGAAATATATTTTGAAAAAATAACAGCTTTACTTTCAACTAAGTTGAAGAACGAGGAAAAAATAATCTCAATGTTCTCAATTTCTCTTGTTAGGCTTCAAATGTAGTCTTCCTACCTATAAGGCTACTGCTGCTGTTGCTGGTGCAGCTGCTATTGCTACTAGTGTCGATGCTGCCGCTACTGCTAAGACAATAACAACAACAACAACAACAACAACAACAACAACAAAAACTACCACCACTACTACTACTACTACTACTACTACTACTACTACTACTACTACTACTACTACTACTATTGCTGCTGCTGCTGCTGCTGCTACTGCTGCCGCTACTGCTACCATTAAATGATGTTCACCTGAGCTATTCTGCCTTGTTGCACAATATCATTTATAGTTTTTTTTCCCGAACTTGAATAATGACGCTAGCCACTACTAACTGTGGTCCGGTCAAGGCTACTGAGGTGTTCCTACTAGATCTATATTTAAAAAAAAGACTGACTAGATAGAAAATTTACAGCTATACAAATTTTGATCTATCATTGCACAGATTGATTCGTCTTTTTTGATTGCTTATTGACTCTAAAGTTTTTCCATAATGTATGATCAGATTTTAAAGTTTAGAGGTTAGATCTACGGTTGTTTGCCAGGCCGATCGGTTCCATTTTCGATAATACTGTTGAAAAGCATCAAGTAAAGCAGGTTGAATTGCAATAGACTTCGATATTTTTACACAGCTGTTTTCGAAAACATGAGCCAAATCACTCTGGTCTAGTGTTTAGACAGAAAAAATGCAGTAACGTATAACTGGCCCAGAGCCCGGAAATTCAACTCATTGTAAAAATTATATTAATTTATTATTAATATTATCATTCATTAATTTATTAATTGGTTACGTTACAATTATTCCTTTAAAAAACGTTCTATGATAAAAGATTGACTACTTGTTTTTGTGTTGCGTATAAAGGAATTCCGCAGCTTTTGCTGTAGATATTTTGGGAGTAAAAAATCCAATAATGTTGGTTTAAGACTGCACGGTCACCCTTTTTTTTTTAAAAATCTGTTATAAGATTTGTCAAATTTATAAAAAGGATATATTCAGTCAAAGGTAGGCAAAAGTTAATAATGGTCTTTAGTGCATTTGAACTATCCTTTTCTTGATGTTTATTATTAGCTTTTTATCAATCCAATCTTTTTTGCGTCCTTTTAAATTTTAATTGTCACAGTCATTATGCGACGAATGTATTGAAAATTACAACGTCGAGAGAAAAAGCCAAGTTAACAATTTGAGTAGTTCTCGACATGCTGGCATATCAAATTTGTTGACCAGCTGTCAGTATGGGTGCTGTCAATTGAGAAATACAGCGTCCTTTGCTTTATAATTTTTTTTATTAAAAATATTGCATTGTAGATCTAAATATCTCCAAAGCTGTCCTGTGAGAATTTCATTCCAATGAATGAAACACAACCAACTGTGTTTTGGACAACAACAAAA
>BLXT01004484.1:438050-453999 GCA_019648995.1 Plakobranchus ocellatus
GAAGAAAAAAATTGACCAGAATTTTTTTCATGTTTTTTTTTAAATCAGTTCAACAATTTAAAGTAATTAAGTTATTCAAATAAAAAGAAAAGCAAGATAAATTACATGTAACAATAATGGACTGCTAATGCTGTTCAATCAAGATCAACCTTTTTTTTAAAATGTGCCATTTCAGCTTGTGGTTCAAAAGAGAGCTACTTTTAATTTTTTTTTTTTTTTACCCCAATGAAACTAAATCTGTGATATCAGCCATTGATTTTCAACTTGGTTTTCATACCATTATGATTATTTTGTGACTATGTTGCGACCTCATGAGTTTGATGTCGCAAGTAGTACTTTTCATATCTATAAATTTTTCGTTAAGAATTAATTCAAAGATTACTTTTGCACATACTTTGCATATATCTATTCTCAGTCTCCACCAGAGTGAAACTCTCAAAAAGGAAAAACCTACCAATAAACGTCATTTGATATAAAGTATGCACAATTTGACTTTTGATGATTCATTTGGACTGGTTTTCAAAGATATTAATTAATTATTTCAGCAGAACAACTCCAGAGTTATAACTCACTTGATTCTATTTTTTAATATCTGTAAATTGATGTTATTTTAATTTTTATTTTCACTTTATGTACTGTCTCAAATTAAAAATTTAAATATGATTATGCAAGACCAAGATATGTAACAGAATATAGCTACATGTGTTGCCAAAATATTAATTTTTATTTATAATTCATAGTCAGATTATATTAATAAACATGTACATGTTATGACTGATTAAATGAATGTATATGAGTATATTAAGTCGTTTGTGGTAGCCTTAGTTAGATGTCAAATTATTTTCAAAGTATGTCACCTATGCCATATAAACAGCTGTATAAAACTTTGTAGATACTAGTCTATTTCTTACAAAAATTATAGAAAACAAGTCTGTCAAAATGTAAACTTACTGCAAAGAGTGCCGTTTTCTTATTAAAATTTTTTTTGTTGTTGTTTTACACCGAGTCAGGTAATAAATTCATTTCTTTGGTTGTGAAATCTTAATATTTTGAATTCTTGATAAATAGAACATAATTTAATGTTATATTCTTGAAGTTTGATTCAAAGATCGCTCTCTTAAAATATTGTTTTTCTAATTGAAAGATTCTATGGCTTTTTTTATCTGGTGAAGCATAAGAAATATTTGATTATCCAACTCATGTTAAAACCGATGGCAATTTTACTGGCAACTTTCACAAAAGGACATGTTGCCATTTATTGTAAAAATGAAATAAATTAAAATTTAACTAAAGGTACAATTCGTTATTTCTTTTTTTTTTTTAATATCATGTTTCCGGATTAATACATGAAAACTGAATACTGAGTACAATCTAGCAGCAACATATATATTATATATATATATATATATATATATATATATATATATATATATATTAGTATGGTGCCTCCTTCATAATTGCTAGTTAGTGTATTGATTACTTTCTCGTGGTTGATATTAAAATTATTTAGTCCACTCCCATCCCTAGTTTTCCTCTCTCTCTTTACTTTCTTTGTTTGTGTACATGTGTTGAACCAAACAGGCCAGAGTTGTACAATCAGGAATCTCAACATTGGTGTGGCCCTGCAACAGAAACCATATTGCCTAAAAGATTTTTCTTTTTAATTGAGGAGTCTGTTGTCTCACTCTTTCATGATATCTTGTCACTGCTATTAAAGTCATCAAAATCAACTAACATATTTTTTCTTAGTTTCTCATAGGAAACAAACTTTTTAGCCAAAAGCATTAAGAATATGGAAACAAACTTGTCTGTCTATATATATGCAAACAAGTTTATTTCCCTATTCTAATTCCCTTTTTACTCATATCTTGGCACAGAATAAATGCATCTATACCAATTTTCAATATTACGAAGCTCATATAATCAGTTTCAGGATTAATAAATGGTTTGGACAGGTCCTGAGACATTCCTATCAATATGCACCAATAGATTAGCAAGTGAACACATACATATACATACTAACTACATGTGAGTAATAGTTTGGGAAATGGGCCAAATCTGCTCGGATTTTACTGTCTACAAGGCAGTGCACTTTGTGGAGTTTTAAGGACTTTTAAAATTAGATAATTATCCTCAGATCGCCTAGGGAACTGCTACTGTTGTCACAATAATAAATTTATATCATCCCTGATGCCGCCCCAAAGGATCTCCTTCATGGGTCTATTCATAGATTCAGAGGGTCGCTCTTATAAAAAAAGTTTCAGAGCTGTCAGCATAATCCACAAGAAGTCCACTCTTGCTTAAAGTCAATGTCATGCAACAATTTTTTTCCCTCTTTATTTCAGTAACTTTATTTCTCATAAAGTCAAACAAAAGTCAACACCACATGGCCGAAAGGAAAGAGATAGAGAGTCAAAATAAAAAAAACCTTAAAAAAAAAAAGTATAGGCGGATGGGCCGACATTCTTTGTTTCCACTCAAGTCACTGGTGCACTGCATCGCCTCAATGCTAACTTTCCTAGACCTACTGGCCTGGCAAGTGAGGGATGGGTGAGAAGGAAATGGGACATGATGGACTTTTGTGTCTGGACAGTGCGCGGTGACTAGGGCGCATGATACTCACCACACCAGTCCATCACAGTTGCGTGCACTCACCCACTCATTCCATCTTTATTTTCAGGTCTAGCTAAGGCTATTGCTCATCATTTCTTCGAGTATCTTTCTTGCGGTCACACTACACTTGTTGAAATTTATCATAACCAGGAAAATATTATTAATCAATTTGATTTCCATATCCAGTAAAATGTTGGGGGGAAAATATAATGCGCTCAACCTGGAAACGAAGATAAAACTGTTGAGGATTATATTGAAAAAAAAAAAGGTGTTGCATTGAAGTATGGCCCTTGTTCGTAAACTGTGTGTAACCCTTGTTCCCCCCTGAAAATGAATAAAGTCAGCATTTCTTTTCAGGCCTGAGGTGTCGACTTAATCAGGATTCCATTGTATTCTGATGAATATTCAATTGAATATTGAAGATATGAAGGCCATACAGAACTGAATTTCTTGACTTGCACTGATAGCAGAGATGCCACATGAGTGTGACAAAATTTCCTGAACTTTAAGCAAGGACTCGTGATTGATCATAACTGGCCAGTCACCCAGACATGAACAAAAAAAACAGCAGAAGCCTTTAGGAAAATAATTTATGTCTTTTCTGATTTCCGGAATCTGGGAAATTTCTGGGAATGTGGCATCTTTGCCATGATTTGAAAAAAACTTTTGTGCTATTTATACAGTTTGTCTAGACAATAAGACATAATCAATCTTTAAAGAGTGCACTGGTAAAATTGTGATAATAAATAAATATATGTCTCTTTTTCGAAAAAAAATAAAATTGCATGACACTGTCCATCTTATCACAGACCTAAATAAAGACAATGAACAATCCCCTGCCCAAAAAATTAACAAAGTCAAACTTTGGACTTGATTTCAGTTTTATTTTTGTGAACTTGATGTGTTATTGCTAAGTCAACAAGCTAATACCTGGGGAACAAAGCGAAACTGAAAACCTTTTATTATCCCTCCCCTCTCCTGCCCCTGATTCTCTCCCTGTCAAGATCCCTCGCCCTCCTTGTCATCATCATCATCTGGTAGATCATCCTGTTTTGCCATTTTCTCAAGTTTTGCTGTTAATTCTGAAATTAAAAAAAAAAAAAATGAGGCAAAACAAAAGAAAAAAAAAACCCTATCATGTCACCAACAAACCCATTCAAATTATTGAAAATGATGTTGCTTTACTATTTCTTGTCACGATACCAATATCACCGCTATAGAGCAATGGCTTCATTGCTTTTCTAAGCACAAGGCGCACAGCCAAATAAAAAAAAAAAGACAAGAACTGCCAATAGAAATTTGCAGTAATTTGAAAGGATATAAATGGATCCTGTTACAATCAAGTCAAAAGAAAAAAAAATCCATTAAACAAATACAATTAACATTAACTCACCGGGCCCCTGATCATTTCAAGGCTCGCCAGTGCTTCAAAACTGGCTATGTTAGACAGCTTTTAAGAAATTCTAGTGCTTTACTAAATTGTACTAGAGACTTTATTTTTGCTGTGCATTTTTTTTCGCATTTTAGAACTGTACAGATGTTTTTATTTTATTTCTTTCAGTGAAGTGGTTGATCTTTTAAATAAAAACAAAAAATACCATGCATTTCCTTTTTCTGGAAAATATTCCCAGTCAGCAGACACTCATAAAAAGCAGATCTAGAAATTCCATAATCTGACAAAAATATTACATTTGGAAATAAATTTTGTCACAGAAAATACAAAATTATTTTCTTTAGGTTGGACCTTTAATCTAAATCTGAATATGTCTCACTCCAAATCATGAAGTCTAGTTTTACCATTCACTTTTTTGGGTCTTTAGGCATGTGAGCAGAGTAGATCTAAATCTAGAATGTGAAACCCGATATGATGATTGTTTGCCATTTTTCAATAACTAGGTCTAGATTTATCTCTCTAAATTGAAATGTAGATTCTAGAAAGAAAGTTGCAAACTTGGTCTTGATTCTAGATTTAGAGTTCAAGATTGGATGAGCACTTGGGTCTGGGGATAAGATTTCATGTAGAACAATACTAATATTCTTGAAACCATTGGCTATAGAAATCATTTTCATCATTTGATTCCAGCTCATATGGCTCATCATTACTCTCTTCAGCGAACTCAAAACTATCAAATGCATTGCGCTGTGATTCCACTATCAGAGATGCCAACTGGGCCTGAAAAAAAAGTTTGAACTTTTCTCACCAAATGCATTATGCGAGATCTTCCTTATACAATCCCCCCCCTCCCCCCACACACACAAATAAAAAACTTAGATTCACAAGCCACATAGAATTATTCAGAACTCTAAAAATATTTTCATAATTTAATGGCAATAGTGAGACAAAACCAAAATTAAAAATTCTTGTTCTGAAATAAACCTGAACAGAAGGAGTTGACAAGCGTACAGAATGTCTCCAAATGTTGGAGAGGCTTAGTGTTGCCACCTTTGATGACCCCCTCACTTTTCTTAGAATTGGCTAAGATGCGCTTGCGTTCCTTGCTCGCCGTGCCATGAATGCTGTGTTGTGCTGCAGCTTTTTGAATCACTTTTTCTCTCCTTTTCACCCTGTTGTGTGGTGAACAATCTACATGTCCAATGGAGATTTAAGAGGGTCATCTCTTGAAAAATGGGACAGAGAAGTCTTAGCCTCAGACTGCAACACATATTTTAGCTTCTGATAAGCTTCGTAAGTTGAAATGGCCAGTCTGTTTGATTTGCATCAAAGGTGTGGTTCATGATGCTGAAGCTTTCCACTCTTGGACCTGAAAAGATGCTCAAACACACTGAACTGGAGAGAGAGCTGGATATTTCTCTAAAACCTTATCCCACCATTGACCATATGTCTAGTTGTGGATGATTCTCATTAGTGGGCAGGCTCTGGTCTTTTTGATATGACAGTACTGCAGACTGAAATTCATCACCATCCCTAACTCCACACATTTCTTTCAGTTTCTTGATATGGATGATTGTTGCTGTGTGGCCTCTGACAATAGGATCAGGAGCTGACAGGCGTTTGAGCATCTGATTCTGGAGGTGCAGTTTTTTCTTCATATACTTCCCGGCAACAACATATGCTTTATTGGCATGATCATGGAAATTCTTTACAGCTACTACATCATTACAACAAGACACAATCTCCTGTGCAGCAGCTCCAACAAACACATCTAGTGATTTTTTCAAGATTTCTGGTTTAACAAAATAACCAAGGAAATGCTTTGCAGTGTCCTCCATCAGTTCATGTAATTTGTGAATTTGTGGTGTCTTCTGCTCAAATATAAGGATGAAGGATTTGAACAGGAGCAGCTCAGATTTTAGGAATTCTGCATACAGCAGGACAGTCTTTCTTTGGAAAAATAGTTTCTCGACAATTCTCTGCTTTCTAGCTTTACCAAAAACTGTCAGTTCTTTTTCTCTGAGTCTGCTAAGAACAGCATAAATCTGGATTCTGGTTTCAGAATTGGCAGCTCACATTAAGCCCATCACTAATGGGGAGAAAGAATGTTTGTCTTTCTCTGGCGGCCATGCGAAAAATAGAAGACTGACAAAGGCTCAGTAATATGCAAAAGCCTCTGACAGCACAAAAAATTAACAGCCTCCGAAAACTTACAAACTCCACAGGAGTCAAAGCTGGTCTTTGTAGCAATTCACTTGTTTTGCCTAAGTCTTCTCGTAAGTCAGCACTGAATGTAAAGTCTCTATAAATATCATTCAAAAAAACTTTAAGGCTGTTAGTTTCCAGGGAGCCTCAAAACTTTGTTTCTATATTATGAACATGGTGAAAAACATTGCCATCAACATCCAAAAGATGTGGAGCCATCTCTTTGATTGTTTGCTGAAATCCACCGATCCTTCCCCACATGTGTGCTGCTGAATAAGTGAGCTCAGCCTGAAAAACAATTTCTGTCAGCTTCAGTGAGGAATATAAATGAGTAACACATTTTTGCAAGCTGTTACAAAAATAGCAGATCAGGATGTTGAGAACCCTCTTCTTGATTGATTTGATCGTGGATTCATCAATGTTTAAAGAAAATGGGGTAATCTTCATGTCTGACACAAGGCGTTTGTGATAAACCTCAGAGACACCATATTTCAGTTTGTATGTTGCTGATGTTCTAGCAAGGTTGACTGATGTTAGGGCTTTTGGATCTTTAGCAAGTTCCTAGGCAAGCAAAACCAAATTTGGGGCAAGGCCAAGAGGTAGAGAGTTTTCAGTGATAAAAGTACAAATGAGGGCCTAGCAAATGTGCTGTTCCGTCAGCCATTGATGGTAGGCAAGGTGCAGATTTAAGATCATCTGAGGGTGGTAATCAAAACAATTGAGTGCTAATTCAGACATAAATTCTAATTATAATATTGACTTACAAAATGCGTTTGTCACAAAATAAAATTGCTAAGACTAATTCATTAATCAGTAGCTTTCTATCTTCAACTTTACGTCATCCTGGCTTTCAGTTTTTAGGGCCTATCCATTTCCAATAGTTCCAACTGAAGTTAATAACATAACATAAGTAAAACAAATGTAAAAAAAAAAAAAGGGACCTTTGGCGAAAAGAGTCTTCAGATGGCAGGTTTATCCATCCATTGTAAAATTAATATCAAAGTTACAGTAACAAGGACATAGGTATAGAATGTCAACAAAAATGCCCTAAGTAATTAGATCTATAAAACAAAATTTAAACTCTACAAACAAATCTTGGCTTTTTTTTCACTTTAACAATCATATCTCGCATGTGTTTAAGAATTGATGTTGTGTTAGTAATTTTTTTATGTGCTGTAAAGGAATTTATAAGTCTTTCCTGTCCCAATTGAAAAATGTTAAAGTGGTTGTGTTTACATCTACACAGTTTTGCGAAAAATTAATTGCTGAAAGTCAATGGGAATGAAAGTTAAAAAAAAAAATAATGTAGCATCTACCCAAATCTTTCTTCGAAAATTCAAAACAATGAAATTGATGTAGATCTAGATCTAGAGGTGTGACAGATATTTTATAAAGTAAAACCAGCCACTGCGTTTAATTTTGAAAATATATCATCATGATAAATAATAGACAAACTTTTAGATGAAATGATGTTGTAGGCCTAAGATTTAATTGGCTAGATCTGAATACAGTTCTATTACTTATAATGAACTAAAATTAAACAACAAATACAAAAAATCCTCTTTTATTTAATGTTTAGATGACATCAGAATATGGACTCCAGTTTAGCCTTCCAATCAAATTTATTCACTGAAGGACAATGGTATGGATTCCAAATAATCCTGGTCGCTTCATCTAGGCTTTGGAAGGTCCACATTAAATAAATGTGCCCATCTATGGTTTGAATCTAGAGTTGCATTACTGTTTAATGTCTAGAACCTAATTCTAAAAACAAGCCATGAGAAGACCAAAAAAGAACTTTGACTCTATACTGTGTAGAAACTGAACTAGATTCTAGATCTAAAAATTAAAGTTGAGATTTTAATAGAAAATTATGCATAACTTTTTCTTTCTAATGAGACATAAAATTAGACTCCCTAGCTAGATCTGGACATGATTTAGATTAGATCTAATACTTATTCAAAACAAGATTCAACTTACTCAATCTTAAAGCACTGACAAGATCAGAAGGAGCATTCTTGGCTACTCCATAAGGAAGCACAATATCAACTGCAGGACACCCAGCAGTGCGATCTTCCTTGTTCTTCACTGCTTGAAATGCAGGCGGGAGCGCTGATTGAGTTTTATCAGAGGCCTCTTTAAATTTTTTAAATGCCAGGCCGACTTGCATGCTTGCAAAGGGCTTTTTTTCCACCTCTTCCATAATTTATTTTATTTTTGCACACAATACAATAAACGAGGTCTGGTTAAGCTACCTTTTGAATGAAAATTCACATTACTGTTTTTTCTTCAAGCCATGCCCATTTAAATTTGTTTTTCACCACCTTATCAAAGACTTTTAGAGTGGCCTCACTTCCCTTTTCGGTGATAAAAGACGGCTCCATTACGTGTTGGTCAAATGTTATGGTACAATGGTCTTGGTGGAAGCTGTGGGTCTTTATCTACATCCACGTTCAATATAAGCAATTCCATTTTGACAAATCAGTTCTGAGGTCTAATCTCATCTCTAAAGATATAGATCTACATAATCCGATCTGGATCTAGAATTACAGTCTAGATCTAGATATCTAATCAAGAACAAGATTACTTTGTGTAACTTAAACAAATGGAAAAATTAAAGTGTATGGATAATTTCACTCAGGTGGTCAATGCTCTCAGTAGCATTAATGTGTTAGCTTCGATGATCATGGTAAAAGTGAATTCATCGCACATGTTTGCATCTTTAGGGATCATATTCTGAATATGACAAATGCATATCAAATGTATTGCCAGAAGAAATGGAAATTAAACTATCGATAAAAAACACTAAGCACCAGAAAATGAAAACGAGTTGTTCCGGTTTATGAAGCCCAGGAAATCGAAAGGTCGCAATTTTTGGGGGGGCAAAAATGCTTGCTCGGAGCAAAAAAAATAATTTTTTTTTTCAGATTTTAAAGCTTGAGCTGGACTGGATGTCAGGATTTTTAGGTTTCAAGACAGGCCGGAAAATTTACAAAATTAAAAAAAAAAAGCCAGAAATGCGGCCAAATCCAGAAATTTGGCATGTTTGCAATATTGTTTTGGTTGAAAACGAGTTCAGAGTGACAGATCAAGCGGTTCGGAGGTATCGGTCTTCAATCCTATTTATAGAATTAACTAAAAATAGGAGCAACGCGGCAAATCGGGTATCACTGTAAAGCTCCGAAACTCACGTAAACAATAAAGCAAACCGGAAATTTTTATCCAATGTTAATGTATTTTCAAAAATTCACAAAGTCATCCCGAAAATCCACGAGATCAGGGCCTGAGCGCTAAAAATAGCATCTCATATTGTTTGAGACCAGGACCCAGTGAGTTGAAAAAGAATATCATAACGTTGCATACATTACATTGATTAAAAAGAAAATCAGGTAACTAGTGAAAGAGCCATAGTTGCTTCCGAATTATCCCATCTCCATTCTAGTTTAGAAAATTGTACTTGGTGGGTATATAAAAATGCACTATTTATTTATGAAAACTCCATTTGCCAGACTTCGTTCTCCTTTTGAATATAAATGAATAATAACCAATTTATGTTCCAGCTTCCTTGTGTTCTTTTTTTCTTTTAATTTCAATGTCGTATGTAATTTCTTTTCAAGAATTGCTAAAAAAAATTCCAATACAAAATGTTTCAATTGTCTCTAATTTGTTCTGGTTATTTTTGCTACTTTTTTGCCTTTGTCAATGAACTTTTGCATCAGTATGGTTGAATGTATGACATTCACTGCACATCATTAGAAGTTAATCATAAATATTTTTCAAAAGCATCATCTTGATGTCATTGAAACATGCCTTTATTTCAGGATTAGTCTCAGTCAACCTAAATCATTTCTCACTCTACTAACCTAACTTATTTTTTGCTTTTGCAATCTGCTTCATGGTAACTTCACTTTCAGTACCTATATCATCCAAAAGTAACTGAATGTCTTTATTTGAAGCTGCAATGAAAACTGTACCACCTTAAATTAAATCTGATGTTATTTATAGTGTCTCTACTTATTTTGAGACCTACATACCATCAATTACTTGTATGATTCATTCTTGATATAGGTAGAAGAGATGTGGTGAGATAACATAACCTTGCTCATCTCCTGTTGTATTTTTATACCAATTGCATCCAAAAATTCAGTTAGCCACAATCTGCCCCGTGAAAGATTTCTTATAATTGTAAGGTCCTCTCTATTTATAATTAAATCAAAACTTTGAAAACTCATTTACTACTGAAAAATTGTGAACAATTTATCCCTAAATGTTACTCATAAATCTTCCTCACCTTTAGCTGGGTTATAAATCCCCCCCGTAGGTTCCCCACACACAAAACATCTCTTAGACTTTCTGTAGTGATCCAGTGCACATTTCTCACAGAAGTAATGCTTACATCTGCAAAAACAACAACACAGACAAAGAACTCATTCAGAAGTTTTTACCACAATTTTTGACTGGCATAATAGATTATATGTAACCCATCCATCAAAAGTGAAACGTTTTGTGTGAAATCCTATTATAAGTATATAAAGCAGAATATTTGAAAGGAACTGAAAAGATTGAAAAAAAAAGATATCAGTAAAGAATTTTCTTTTCAATTTTCACCTCCCTTCTATTATGCTTTATATTTCTGTTTATTTGTTGGGAACAAAAATAAACAATTCACTTGTGAGATCCAGATGAAAGTAGTTAAATTTTGAATGGGAACATTGCATATCACCTTTTTAAGACCCAGATGATAAGGAAATAAGTTAGAGATCAATTGATTCAGATCAATATTCACTTGACATACATATCAACATAAAATTTTTACTGTTAAAACCAAAAAATCCTAAATCAAAATATTTGGCAAAACCAAAATTATTTCCATATTCCCTAGAGTTTTGCTTTAAAAGTAATTCCAGCATTATTATTTTATATATTATATTTCTATTTATCAAGATCTAATATGATGCCACAGATTAAGATCCAATCACACAAAATGATGCAATCTATTCTCGATCAGATATGTGTGGCTGCACAAGAAAACTCTTCACATCGGTCCAGATTAAAAAAATTGAGATATGCTCAGTTTTGGATTCTCCAAACATTCCTGAGCATTTTGCTTTCATTTGAAAGCTCAATCTTATTTAGTTTAAAAATTATGGTGCTTTAAAGTCGCGCCGTTGAGGAAATATAGTTTTGAGAAAATGGCTTCTAAAGTTTACGTGGTTTTCAGCTGATAGAATAGATAGTCAAATTGGTTTAACAGACACATAGCACACACACATCACACCACTGTTTATTCTAACCCAAAAATGGAATCTTAACAAATATTCTTGGGTAAAAATGAACATTTAATTAATGGATTTAACATTTCATATCCGCTTTATGTCATTGCTCATCCCTGACTGTTACACCTCGACCACAACCTTGTTCAGTTCTAAAATTAATCTACCACAGTAACTTTGATCTCTAGATCTAGATCTAGATTAGATCTATAATTTAATCACTAGATCTAGTGGGCTGTCAAAACTATGGTTTCTATTTTTTTTTTTCAAGCTGGATCTAGCTTCTAAACACCAAAAATAAACTACAAAAGAGGTAAACATTATCTAGATCTAGGCTGGAGAGAGAAAAGGAGGGAGAGAGGGAGAGACAGAATGAAAGAAAAGGATATACACTGCCAGTTTTTGTGCATGGATTTACATTTTATTATCAACACAGAATGATTTCTTTATTACTTTTCCTTGACGTTTAGTTTGGTGTATAATACTTGTATGTTTGATGTAATGTAGCTTTAGCAATGGTGATAAGAATCAGGCATAGTTTTGAAAATTGGCCTGCATTTTTTTAGCTTTCACCGCTACAAACCTGATCAAAGTGACTAACAAAAAACACATAATTTAATAGGTTACAGGTAACACAAATGAATAAAACTTGGTGGAATATAAAGATGAATAAATGGAGATTTTCTGTTGAAACCAAAATCTTGAATTCGGCCATGAACGAGGTAATCAACTTTAAATAGCTCTATTTCAAAACAAGCCTTATCCGAAAAGTTTTCCTGTGTGCCCACACATAAATTACCATAATTCAGATCTAGGAACAAGAAAGGGGAAATCGTACACACTGTCTGAAAGGAATATTTTTTCCCTAAAAATAAGGGCTTTCTTTCAACAAAAACAATCTAATTTTTGTTGATAAACTTATCTTGCATAAAATAGTTGACTTTGATAGAATAATTGATAAAACTATATATTGCTTACTCAGATTAATATATATACATATGCATACATTCTTTGGTATTTAACACCTATTAATACCAATCAAGTAGTTGAAGATGCAATGAACAACATAACATTTAAGGCAAAAGAGTTATTTAAAAAAAAAAAAAATTTACTTACTTTGTCACGACAGGATCTTTAAAAGAATTCCTGCAGATAAAACATTTGAATGGCATGTCATCTTCATCACTGCTGATCTCATAGTTTTCCTCGTCTAGAAATAAAACATGGCAAAGAAAAATATTATAGTTTCCCAAAAATCTGTTAATACTTAATAATACTGCAAATTTTTTATTCTTAAGGATTAAAGAAAAAAAAAAAAAAGCAAAAACAGAACTTTTTTTCTTTTTCAGAATTTGATACAAACTTGGCATAAATGTCATAGCATTTTGAATTGAGATCTAAAATTCACGAACCAGACTTCTAATTCAAAAAATGAGCTTCATTAATATTTGCCTATCATTGCATTAATTCACAAAGTATTTTAGAAGTTGTTATAATACATTATGGTGACAAAAAAAATCCTGCAAAGTCTAAACCTGACATTTATAATGGAGATTTATTGTTATGTTAACAAAAATCTTACATACATTTTGAAAACCAGGGATTAAAAGTTTTGATGCCCAAGAGTTCATCATGAATGTGAAAGACGACTTATCAATTCAGTTCAACAATGAACAGCACATCTTATAAAATACACTCTCTCGTGGAAAATCATTCAAATAATCATAATGTATGTAGTGCCCAGTAAAAAGCAATGGTCATTTCTTGATTTTTTTAAAAGAAAAAAAAATTTTGCTGAACAGTTACATTACATACGAAAAAAGTACTTTCCATTCACCTATGGATGGTGCAACAAGGTTTATCTGGCTGTTACTCCTAATGTTATAAATAAAAAAAGTACTGGTTAGTTTTGAAATGAAAAAAAAATTTTAAAAGGCAGGACAAAAAACATAATTTTCTCTCCATAGAATATGCTACTTTAGATGATTAAATGTTTCAGACAGTGCTGTCTGATTTCGCATCATACCTTTTTGCCCATATGTGCCCAGCTCCATTTCCCTCTCCAGCTGCCAGCCATGTTTATAGTCTGAGCGGTCATGTAAAAACTTGCAGGAATCTGGCACAAAACAAAACCAGCTGAGACGTTTTCTAACCAATCAATGTAAAAAAAAAATGTCTAGCCTGGCACTAAACAATTAAGATCAACATTACGGGGATCCCAGGCACATGAACAGCCATAAATTTCAAACTTCTATAAATACTGAACATGTTTGATATCTATATTATTTTTACTTACAAAAACAAACAAAAAAAATACTATACAAAAACTAAAAAGCTTGATAAATCTCCCTTTATCAGTGAAGCCTCCACAATTACAGAAAACAGCTAAATTAAACATTTTTCATTCTCAAGTGGGAATATAATCTGAATATGATATGATCAGTATGATCTGAGCTCTCCTTTTACGTACGTAAAGTGTTAAATATATTTTTTAATTGGACTGTGAAGTTTTACTTATATTTTATAAGTCAAAAAAAAAAAAAGAGTCAATATTTTATACTTGTGTTGTAAGTGTTATGCAAAATGGTGCAATAAATATAATTGCTACATTTAGATCTTCTTGATAAAGGAGTGTTTCTTGGTTATTTATAATCAGCTCAATTGATCACTTTCAAACCCACAGTAAAATGAGGGAAAAAAATTGAAATCCTTGAATATTAATTCTTTCTTGTTACAAAAGGGTACTATAGGACCAGGGACTTTACAGAAGCCTAAAAAACAACTTTATCGTTTTTTTATTCACAAAAATTACACAATTAATGATTAAAGCTTTTTTTTTCCTGTTTCTGCAAGACAATATAAGGAAAAGAAATGGCCTTTTATAAAATTTCAATGACACTGATTAGTGAAATGTACATGCGAACATCTGATACCTGTGTGAAAGTTAAAGACAATCATTAAATGAAAATTTTAATCTTAATCATTTTTTGTGAACGTATTCTTTTAAATGGTCTTTAAAAGATTTCAGAAATCCTTGAAAAACAACTTGGCCTACACTTTGTAAAACAAGACAATATTAAAAGCTTCTTGAGAAGACCTGCAATGAGTCATACAGACCTGCCAACCTCAAAATGTTCCCACAGGAATATTCACCTCTACTCACAGGAATTTAGAAAGTCTCACAGAAATATGCCAGTATACAATAAAATGCGCATGGATAAACCGTATTACACTTTAATTATATACTCGACCATAGACATTTCATAACATTTAAGTATAATATCAGAGGATAATTAATGCATTTTCGACTCTAAAAGATCATGCAAGAAAGTATCTCCCTACTCACTGCCATTAGTCCCAATAATATCACCATTTATCAAGCCTTAAAGACCTGTAGGCTTAGGGCCTGGATGATGAATACACTACAGTGTATAAAATTCAAATATTCTTTATTCAATAAAAAAAAAAAAGAAAATCTATGTGAGACAGGTCTACAGAATCTCAGTAAGGCTTAAAATTGTGACTCATTAATTATATAATACATGGATTTTTTTTTTGTGCTCTATTTGAAATTACAGAGATCCCTGCAAGTCATGTCGGCCTAAAAAGTATTCATGTCTGTGTAGGCTAAAGCCTTGACTAAAGCCTAAATTAGATCTCTAGGACCATTATCAAATTTTGATTACACATCAAGAAACAAAATTAAGAGTGTACGAAATTAGAAATGTCCTGGATCTTGATATTGCCTAGATCGAGAGAGAGTGAGAGAGAGAAAGTAAAAAAAGAGAGAAAGAGTGAGAATTACTGAGAGACACACACAGAGTGATAAAAGAGAAACGGAGAGAAAGAGAGAGAGAGAAGAGAAAGAGTGAGAATTACTGAGAGATACTCACAGAGTGATAAAAAGAGAAACAGAGAAAGAGAGAAATAAGAAAAGAAAGAGTGAGAATTACTGAGGGACACTCAGAGTGATAAAAGGAGAAACAGAGGCAGGGAGAGACAGAGAGAGAAAGAGAGATGGATAAAGAAAACATCAGAAAATTGCCTAACAAAAAAAAAAATTCCACATCGACGCTAACAACTAAAGAAGAGGAAAATAACATTTTTAAAACTGAGCAATTTAAGAAAAGACTGAGACCGAGAGAGAGAGAGAGTTTAGATTGGATGGTAAGGTGGCTAGACTTCAGTGCATAAGATATAGTTATTACTTGGTGTGCAGATCTAATAGGATTTTTCAAAGTAGATCTAGCACAAAACATCTTAGCTATTATTTATAAGATAAATGTATTATGAAAAAATGCGATATTAAGTTAGTTTTTGTAAATGTCTGGCAGTTTGTACGCCCATCACCATTCATATGGTGTCAAAACTAGACATTGCCGCATCTCAAATTACTTTGATCTGGGGCTGACTAGAAGGTCGGGCTGCAACTCCCAAAAACCAACCTTTGATTTCTTTGATCTAT
>BLXT01004484.1:766929-778256 GCA_019648995.1 Plakobranchus ocellatus
GAAGGAAGAGCCTTCTATGTTGAGTTCTAATTTAATTGAGATTCAAAACTTCTGAGATGACTTCTCACTACGGTCGTCTTTGTTGAACCCTACTCTTCCGTTAATTTTCCAGTAATCTCAAGTGAGAGCAGAATAAAATGCACATTCAAATGACGAAGTAAGAAGTACATTAAGGCACTAAGATTATACTTGAATGTCAATAGTCTTACCATCGTCATTGTCGTCGAAAACATAGGCGAGAGCGGGTGAATCATTGACATACAGGGCGAGGAACACGAGCTCACAGTCATCTCCTGAGTCAAGTTGCCATGTCTTAAAGTCAACAACACCGACTGGAATATCGAAGCTACTCAGAGGCTCACTGCCCGGGATCGTCACCGTGGGCACAAGGCCAGCAGGAGGGACACCGCCAAACGACTGGAGTGGAAAGGGTTGAAAAGAAATGCAAACAACATTGAATGAAAAGATAAATTCTTAAGGAATAAAAAATGTTACTCTGTTATATTTTTGTAATGCTTCTACCCTCTGATGATAAGCTTTTGTTTGTAGTCTTTTCCTCATAAAAACAAGTTTGTCACAGCAGGTCTCAAAAGAAATTATTCCAGAAAAGAAAAAAAATGTCAAAAGTGACTTTTCTGTCTATCTATCTATCTATCTATCCATCCATCCTACCGTCTGTCCATCTACCCATCTATTCATCCCTCTTTCTATCTTCCTATTTTTTATCCATCCATCTTTTTCTCTCTAGGTCCCTATCTATCTATCTATCTATCTATCTATCTATCTATCTATCTATCTATCTATCTATCTATCTATCTATCTATCTATTTATATAGTCCTTGTTTAAATTCTTTAACTGTTCTTAGTTTCATTAATCTTAACTTTATATATATTATATATATATATATATATATATCTTCCTCTCTCTCTCTCTCTCTCTCTCTCTATATATATATATATATATATATATATATATATATCTTTCTTTCCCTTTCTCCCCTCTCTCTTTACTTTCCATGGTCACGTGATGTGATTAGTTTTTCAGTCTTTGGTAAGTATGGGCTTATGGAATTTACTTTACTCTTTTCGTGCGAGCCTCTTTTTTTTTGACAGCATTTCTTATTATTCAATCAGTAAAAAAAAAAAAAGGTCTACTGCAAAGAAATATATTGGTCATGATAAAGCATACTGGGCATAAACTCACAAACTCGGACAACATGAATCACAGAATCCAGTTGTTTTGTTTGCTGTAAAATATTTTTAAAAATGCTTTGGTACTATGTCCAGGGATTATAATTTTATTTACTTGTTCTCACAAGACAAAGCACCATTTTTAAATCAGTCAACCTTTGAAGATACTGACAACAACCTAGTCTTAGCACGGAATGATGACCTGCTGTTGGATGCAGTGGTAATATCATTATTAAGTGAGTCCCGGTAATGAAAATAGGAAAGTGCTAAATGAGGTCAACAAGGGGATAGTCACACATTGTTAACATTGAGAAAGTAAAAAAAAAAAAGACTGAATTTAAACAAAAAGAGGTCCACCTGTCTCGCGATAATAAATTTAAAAAAGGAAACTCACTAAGAAGCAAATAAAAAATATTATTTCAAGAAATCAGTGCTGAGAAAAACAGGGTTAAAACTTGCTGACAAAAAAAAATAATTTGTGGATAATGTTTGCCTGTGCCTAGTCCGTATCTGATTGATGATATATTCTAGAAAAGGGAAAAAAACGCACAAAAGAAGAGAGGAAAAATGAAAATGTTAAAACAGTGGTTTGTACTTCAAGTTAGACTTGCAGGTAAGGAATTACCTTCACATCATCATTTTCATAGTAAGTGCAGCTGCCGTCTTCCGCGGTTATGTACACCCTGCCATTTGCAAAGTCTAGTAGAGTGAACTCTGAGGTTGCTCCAACGTTTTTCATTAGAAAAGCTCTGATGTTGGCATTGTAGGTAGTTTTTACTGGTCCAAAGTTGATAGCATCGAAAGTGTCTGCTGTGAAACTTTGCGGGTCGCAAAATTCTTCCGCTCCAAGAACAGAAGCGAACAGGGCGGTGGCTGCGATGAAGGCAGAGATAAGCTGCATTATGTTGATAGTTTGATCGTGATCAGGATGCTCAGGGTGACTTAGAAGCTGAGTAGATTGTCGATAAACGAACTTGTAAGAAACTTTTATAGGCTGTGGTTGTTATGTCAAATGATATATAAAAATTTATCGGAAAATCGTGCAAGGCAAATCTTATCTTTCGTTTCATGACAAAGATCAAAAAGCGTAGATCTAGTATTTTTGCGTTGTTGACAACTTGATTCTGTCCTGTTTGAGGCAAATTTTGTTGAGTCATTACCGTAAATTTGTTTTCTTATGATATAGATACATTACTCATATAAGACGGGAAAAAAATTATCAAATGGATATTTTTTTTGTTGTTGAACGATACTAATACTATTTTTAAGCTTACTCCCATGTCTTAATCGGCCAAAAGTGTTACAGTTCCGAAAACCTTAAATTTTCCAAAGCGATATATTTCGAAATCTATGCTAATTAAGAAGTTCTCTTTCTCGACGAGTAGTGGCTAGCTTTTCCAATTTGAAACCTTTCATTAATTATTTCTGCCTCCACGAAATCGCCATTAATCTGGCTGAAAGTAGTGCAAAATTTTCCAGTTCATCAGCTTCATGTATTCCAATTAAAGTTTCTTCACATAGGACGATGGTGTTGGTCTCCGAATTTTCGCATCGTTTTTGACCATACCAAACAGTCCTTCTAAATGTCCCGGCAATTGGCTATAATTTGTATATAGTAACCAGCAGTACACACACTTCTTCACACAGTTTAAATATGAGTGCCTTAGTTCCACGGTCATAAAGTTGTTTCCGACCTTTCTCAGCAAGTTTTAGCTTCTTTGATAGCTTGATGAAAACAGCCGCGTATAGTCTCCTCAATTTACCACCGCTAGAATGGTATGCGACACCGCTCCTTTATTGCATTTCAAACCGAGAGTCTCCCGTCTCTCCTCTAGCATCTCGGGTGACATAAAGCGCCTTACCATTCCAATTGTTTTTGCTCGTCTGCAGTGAATATCTTTCAAAAGATAACCTTTTTCTTCCTGAAATTATTTCTTCTTCTACTTCCTGAATCGGTACATATTTCAGGATCCGCCGAAAAAATGAGACAAGTAAATTTTTCATTTGAAGACGTACCTAGTGTCTAACTTCTCTGAAACTGCTATGTCATTATTATATAGCATCAAAAGCATTCAAGCTGACAAACGAAACCAGGGACACTGTTCCCTTTGTGTAAGAGAAATGCGTGGCAAACTTCACACGCCAGGGACGTTAAAGGACAAAAACTTGCGCCATGAAGTGTCAGCTTTTTATAAATGAGTACACAAACGGCGCAGCTATGATGATTGTAGGAATAACCTGATCCATTTACTGGAGAAGTACGAGAACTTGCACGGCAATACACAGGTTTCGTAAAATAAGGAAGCTCACTGTCCTTGGCAGACAGTATGATGAGTTCAATTATATGAATCTCTTTGTAAAAATTATTTCATATAACAAAACATAGTACATACAGTAGTGTCTGAAGGAAAAAAGGCGCTTAATTGCAATAATTCATTTTTTATCAAGTTTGGACGAATTGACTTCGACCGTCACTTTTTCGGGAAAAATTGCAACACGAAGGTCATAGCAACATAAGCGATAAGGAAGTTCAAAAGGAAGATATTTTTTTTTATTATAAGATGTGTGCGTCCTTACCATTCTGGTTTTCTGTAACTTTTTATCGCTTTTTTCCCTCTTCGTGTTCTTTGGTCAAAAACATATCCCCAAAATTATAAGACATAATTTTTCTTTTTCGTTTATGTTTAATTGATTTTTCTTTATGTTTTTGAACTCGAGTCTGAACAAAGAGATTATTAAAATCTGCTCTATCATCATGATAATGGACAGAACTTCTATCCATTACCATGATGATGAAGCAGATTCTAATTATGCTCCATCATCATGATAATGGATAGAAGTTTTGTCCATTATCATGATGATAGAGCAGATTTTAATTATCTATATTAGAAGAAAAGTTCAAAGCAGACAGAAGTAAAGGTTGTTAATGCGGAAAAATAAATTCAATGTGCAATGTCGGCAATTCAAATTACATTGCATCTCTTTATGAGATGGTGAAAAATGTGACGCTATCATCGCACATTTTTTTGAGGCAAAGACACACTTCAACAGGCGCACCTAATGCTATAGAACCCACCTCGAATGCTGCCTGGACACACACCAAAGGCTTTACTCCTACGTTTAACGTTGGCAAGTGTGTATATATCTAAATCTTTCCTTTTTTTTTTTAATTCTGTTTGTGTGTGGGAGAGGGAGGAGGAAGAATGTTTGGGGGCAAAGGAGATTATCCATTCCAGACTATGTAGCTGTATTTTTGCGTGCCATAAAATGCTAAGGCGAAGAATTACCATTTACAACTTCATTAAATTTTATGCACACAGAAAAATCTTAACTTGAACTTAAAGTACTTACAATACACTGGTGATAAGTAATCGATTTTATTTTATTTTTTTTTTCTTTGTTAATCAATGTGACTCGAAATTTGGCACTTGCAAACGCAAAAGTAGCTAAAAAATTTTTTGTAATTAAATTTGTGATATTTCTTTATCATTTTTTTTCATTTGAATGTTTTGTTACATAGCAGGCAAAGGACAATCTTCAAAAATTATGCACCACCTCCTTTTTTAGAAAGAGAGCATTACAATAGAAGCGATTTTTTTTTTCGCTCTTGTAATACTATTTTAAATTTAAATACTTGAAAATGGCAAGTGAATAAACCCGTTTTCAGGCAGATATTTTTGGATAAGCTCCTCTGAAAAGCAACGGCGGCTCGTGGGTGTGAGCGTTGGTTGGACATACCCTTTATTGACGGAGTCCCCGGTGGGGGTTCAGATCCCACTCCCAGTCTCTTAATCCCTAATTTTTCCTCTAGGCTCCTTACGCAAAATGAATGCCGCAAAATATCGTCTATTGTGCTCATTACCACAAATTTTGCAAGTTCTGTCGGTTGATGTTGAACTCGATTGATCAGGAGCCTTTTGAAATCATTTTGGCCTACATTTAGAAATCATTACCTAGATGATCACGACTGGCAAAGCTTAAAATGAAAATTGAAATGGAGATCAGCAGCCTCGATAAAAATATTCACACAGAAAAAATTGCATGAGAAAATAACTTACTGCCTTCATACGTGTTTTTCATTTGTAAACACAAGTCATGTATAACAAAGTATTGGCAACATGTTAACAACAGCAGCAAAAACAACAACACAACAAAAAAATTATATTTTTAAATTTTATCATGATTATTGATAGTTATTGGCCAATTTTTAGAATATTTTTAACATATTTTATGCATTTCGTTCATTTTGGTAGAGAAGATGGTGATTGGATGTTTTGTTTTTTTGTTTTTGTGTGTTTTTAAATAATAATTATTATTGTATTAATATTTATGACAACTAAATCACAACAACAATAGTGAGAGGAGGAGGAGGAGGAGAAGGAGGAAAAGGAGAAAAGAATATTCAATAGGCCAATGGGTATACACTTTCAAACTTCGATCATGTCTTTATTCCTTATTAACATTAAAACTATTTTTTTTATTAATTAATTCATTAAATTTTACTTTTTTATGAAAACTGATTATTGTTAATACAATGAAAGATTTTACGTAAACATAACAAAATAAAAGGCCTAGTTTTATTGAAAGCACAGGTTTTTTCATAAAATTCGGCAACGATGAGAGCAAACAATGCAAGGACCAACCATAGAAACTTATCGCGAAAGGAAATTTTTCTATCGCTTTTTGCTCTACTATGGCCGCGCTGCCATAAAAATCTCAGCAAACATGTCTAAAGCACCATTCAGTGTTGTTAATGTTATTCTTGAACTCTTCTTCATGACCAAAGCATTGGCTCGTTTGTTTCCACATATTTAATTTTAAATCTTTTCATTTCATTTTAAAGTCCTTTACACGGGTAAGATTGGCAATTTTTGGCTGAAAATCCTAGAAGTTCGTTCCAAACCTTCAATTTGATCGACTTCAACTCGGACACATCGAGAAGAATGTTATTTCTTTTCCATGTCGATACAGTTAAGTTGAAGGACACTAATAAATAACTCGAATGGCCACAGTTAGTTTCGGTTGTAGCAAAGCATCTTCTTAATAAAATTACGCTTTTTTTCCTACTCATTTTGGAACCGACAGGCATTCCACACGTCGGAAGACACTCAACAAATACATTGGGGATGTACTTTTATCGGTTTCTTCATAAAATTCAATAGCGGGTAAAGCAAAAAATTCAAGACGTAATCATAGAAATCCTTTCACTTCATCGCAATGGGGAATTTTATCGCTTTTGGCACTTTTACAGACGCGCTTCCACAAAAATCTTGACAAGTGCAAGCCTAAAAAAATCATACCACGTTATTCTTGCATTCTGTTTCATGACCAAAGCATCTAATCATTTTTTCCATACAATAACATGTTATCATTTCATTTTGAACTCATTTACTTGAACAAAATCGGCAATTTTTCGCTGAAACACTAGTCTAAAAACAGGTGGAAGCCTCAACTTTGATTGCTTTTAGCTCGAAGAGAACCAGGAGAATTTTTAACTTTCTTTTCCATATCGATAAGAGTAAGGTTGAAAGACCTATTTAATAACTCAAATGGCCAGTTACATCTCAAATCCACGATTTAGTTTCGATGGTTGCAAAGCTTAAGCATCTTTTTAATAAAATTTCGCGCTTTCTCTTAACTTATTTTGGAAACAGTAGGCATTCCACACGTCGGAGTCGCTAAAAAAAGTAAAATACATTAGGCATGTGGTTTTTATCCAAAGCAAAAGATTCTTCGTAAAATTCCTTACCTAGAGAGCAAAAAATGCCACACGTATTGAAAGCTGATCGCTTCATCGCGATGCGGAAATTTCTTGAACTTATCGCTTTTTGCTCTTTTACTGACAGGCTTTCATAACAATTTGAGCAAACCCATGCCTAAAACACCATACACAGATGTTATTCTTGAACCATAATTTATGACCAAAGCATGAGATCGTTTGCCTCCATACATTTGACTTTTTTATTCAATTTTAAAGTCATTTACACGTGAAAAATCGGCAATATTGGCCGAAAATTCAACCTAAAAGCTCGTTGCAAGCTTTGATTTCGACCGCCTTTAGCTCGGGCACAACTAGAGTAGAAGAATGTTAAATTTTCTTCCACATATCGATTCGATAGAGTAAGTTTCAAATACACTATAACTGAAATTGCAAGCCACAGTTTAAAAAAAAAACCGCGAGCAATAAAGCCTGTTTTTCGTAGAATTTCGGACATTGTCTTACCCTTTTTGGATACGACAGACATTGGAAACGTCGGAAGACGGTAAAATGCGTCGAAGATATGGTTTTTAATGTTTTGTTTATACAACAGTTATCACTCAGGAGATGAAAAAAGAGAGTTCATTGATGTAATTTTTTATTTATTATTGGGTAATATTTCACTACAAGCAGCTGGGTTGTTTTTTTTTTTTTAAATTCTTTTACAGTGTCGAAAATATGCCGAGCAAATACGATTGTTTGTGTACTCATTTTCATGAAATATTTTGTGTTCGTCTACAGTTGATTTCCTATGGAATAAAAGAGAGAGAGAGAGAGAGAGAGAGAGAGAGAGAGAGATAGAGAGAGAGAGAGAGATGCAATGCCAATAGAAAAATGAGTCGGTGACTAATTATGTTTCTTTTTGCAGAACTGTTTGAAAAATTGTCACAGTTAATGTGAACTTTAAAAATCTTTAAAAAATTTTCGTTTTTCTTTTAAGTTTAAGGAGAGTGTGCGAAAAGGGAAGTGGGGGGGGTGGAGTAGGACTCGGAGGATGACATGGATGACATGGATGAAGTGGCGAAAAATAATGGGACATTAAAGAGGCATTGTAAATTGAGAAGGCGAGAAGATGTAAAAGGAAAACTAAAGGGGTGAAGGCGAAAAGAGGGCCTAAGCAGAAGAGGCGAATGATTAAGATTAGGGATGAAAAAGAAAATAGGAGAAACTGTGATAAGACTTTCCCAGGAGAACATGTGAAAAAAGAAAGCAAAGAATAGGAAAGGGAAAAGGCAGAAAAGTGGAGTGGAGGAAGTTGGTATTTAAGAGGTAGAGCAAGGAAAGAGAAGACGAAGCAGGGGTAGAACTGGAGAAGCACTGACGGCAGACACATTGGAACTTGTGCAATCATTAGTGCAGGTACAATAACCCGTAGTACATGTCATGTAGTTGTAGAATGCAATTTCAACATAGGTTGAAAACGTCGAGGGTGAACATTTCAGGTCCATAACCAATCCAACAGTTGTGAGAAGAGGTGGTGGACATGTATTTTAAATTTATAAAAAAAGAAAAAAGAAAAAGAAAAAAAAAGAAAAGGATGTATCCGATCATTAGCTCTCCGTTTCAACTTTCATAGTTTAAAAAAAAAAAAGCAAGTTTCTTTGTTTCGAGAATTTTTGCGAAACCTCGAGATTTGTCTGCGCGTTTAAACAAACCGTTATAAAATTAACCTGTTCTGAATTTTTGTACGCAGAACATGCACATTAATTTGAAATTGAATTTTGTCTGCCCGACTGATTTTTTACACTCCTTAATATAAGGACAAGCTATATAGTGGGTTTACAGGGTGGCCATAATTCGAGGGATGTCAGTGTGTGTCATTTCAAGAATTATTGGCAATTGCTAACATCATCGATGCATGAAGTGACAATAAATCTCTGGTAAAGAATATTACTTTCTTCTCTTTTTATCAAAATTTATTTCTCTGCATATCATACCTAAATCCTATTCCTATTGAACTTTCGACACACTAGATTTTTTATATTATCTCGTTCCACTTTTTCCGTTCCGAATTACATTGATGAAGAAAACCTGTGCATCCAAACATGAGAGACTGATAGTAAGAAGCATATTTGACATGATCATATTACAGCCATAAAAATGCCCTTTTAATATGCTGTTTCTATGGCCATCACAAGAAAATACACAGAATTGAAAATTTTAGAGACAATGACATATCAATTATGAAATATGTGTGTGTTTTTTAATTTCCTTTTTGATTCAGTCCGTGTGGTATTTTTTTCTTTGTATTGATAAACATGAAATGAACGTTAAAATGTATAGACCGAAACGTAGACTTGTTTATGCCAAATAGCTTATTCACAATAAAGGCCAGCCAAACTTTTTGGTCACACTCAGATAGACATTGGAAGCGAGGTTAAAATCTAGATCTATATTACTTCACTACAGGTATCAGAGCAAGATCATTAGCCATTGCGATAACAACCTTTCCCCTCCTCCCTCTTTCCTCCCTAATGCAATTGAGGTATAAACATCAATTGGTTTGGCCCAGCCTGGGATCGAACCTCGGACCTCTGACTGGGTAGCCAACTGCCCTACCAGATGAGCCACCAATCCAACCCTATATAAAATTTTATTAGTTTTGAAAAAAAACTCTAAAGAATTTAATATAGTTCTCAAAACAACTTTATTCCCTGCCAAGTAATGGCTCTGATGATTTGGAAAAACTACAATGCCTACAGAGATGTTCATGATCTTCAACCTAACTGATCTGCATCACTAGGTGAATTTAGTTTTATTCTTTAATTTTTTTTTACCAATGCATGTTAATTATATCATAAGAAATAAAGTGTTGTGTTACATTAAACTGTATTTGCTCAGCCAATAAATTTAATTGCATTGAGTCTTTCAGCTGTTTCAACTGAATGGATTCCAAATTTCCAGTTAACCCCAATCCATTCAGTTCAAACAGCTGAAAGACTCAATGCAATTAAATTTATTGGCTGAGCAAATACAGTTTAATGTAATAAAACAATTTATTTCTTATGATATAATTAACATGCATTGGTAAAAAAAAATTAAAGAATAAAACTACATTCATCTAGTGATGCAGATCAGTTAGGTTGAAGATCATTCAAAGTTCCTTCCTCAAATTAAAAAAAAAAAATCATTCTTAGGTGCCATCACCCCACCTCACCATGTCTTCCCCCCCTTTCCCCCTTACACCCCTTTAAGGCAACACAGAGTTGTACCGATCAACTCATAATTTAAGACCACCAATTGCTATCCAATAATCTGTCTCATGCATCAACTGATGGCAATATTATAGGATTTTTGTAGTGTGTGTGTGTATATATATATATATATATATATATATATATATTTATATATATACACTACAAAAATCCTATAACAGCCAAATTTCCAGTTTACTCCAGTCCATTCAGTTCAAACAGCTGAAAGGCTCAATGCAATTAAATTTATTGGCTGAGCAAATACAGTTTAATGTAATACAACACTTTATTTCTTATGATATAATTAACATGCATTGGTAAAAAAAAAAAAATAAAAGAAATAAAACTAAATTATCTCACACAGGTTGAATTATTCTACAGTATCTGAATTATTTATTGCCAGATGCATTCAAACCACTGCATAGTGGCGCATGGAAACACACACAAACGCACACACATCCATACAAACTCTCTCTCTCTCACAACAACAAATAATAGAATATGTTGTATTCTTTCATTAATAGCCATACTATGTTTCAAATGCATTGACTTGAAAGTTTTTTAAAAAAAAGTGTAAAGCCTGAGTAAAAATCAAATAGAGCATTGTGAGAATTGACGACATACATAAATTTTCTTTTTTTTTTCCTTTTCATAATCACAGAAATAGAAAAACGATGACGAATCTGAATATTTTACGAAAATGGACAATCTGATTTGAAATCCCTGCTATAAAAATTTGTTGAATAATTTGTTCCATCTTTCCATGGTACCAAAACTCTTTCAGACATTAACCACTTCAACAACCACAATTAGGGTCTTTGTTTTAGTCAGTATCCTGTAATCAAGTAAGCACAAAATTAGTTTGTTGAAGGAAAGGAAAGGCTTGAAATAATCCTATTTAAAACGTAAAAACTTTAGCATTTTCCACATAACAGATGCATATTTTTTACAACATCACAGCATGGATAAATTTAAACGATTGAATTTCTAAAAAGTGTTACTGCTTTATCATTCACAGATATCTCTATATAGTATACATAATACACATAAACATACTATACAGGAAAGTGTAAATAATAAGGACATTGTGGTGCGTATTAAGTTGTATTTTCAAAAAATTAATACATTATTGTTGTGCTGGTTGTTTTTTTTTTTTGCTTTTTTTTTTTGGGGGGGGGGGGGGG
>BLXT01004484.1:778263-803497 GCA_019648995.1 Plakobranchus ocellatus
ACCTTTCTTCCACACTATACCCACTTGAAGTAACAATTTTGCAAATTTTGGCATTTCTTTTGCCCTTTAGCCAGGAAAAAAATATACTTTATAGATTCAACAAAAAAAATTTCTAAATTCAAATTTTGGTATCAATACTAGTGCTAATTTTTGTGAGTATTGAGACAGTACCAATTACTTGCTACCTAAGCCAAACCAGTTTCTTCTAGTTAGATTCAAGTCAAGACATTGTTGGACATTTCTGCATTAGATTTGAAAAATTTACAAAAAGAAAATGTGGTACATGTACTTTGAGTTAATATCGATGATTTGTTGAATATGCTCAACTGGGTTATCCCATCACATATTTTTTGTTAATATGTTGGTGAAGTTTCCAATGGTTTGGAGTTCAACTGCAAGAGACAATTTTGAAGATCACATGTTTTGCTAATTGAAATTAGCGGCCGTTACCATAGCAAGCATAGGAGGAAAAAATGTTTTCCAATATTTTCCCCACTAATATTACACAGCAAACTTACTAGTAAACATTAAAAATTCCTTTCTGAAATTAAAAAAAAAATCATTCTTAGGTGCCATCACCCCACCCCATTGTTTTCCCTCTCCCCCCCCCCTCCCACCTCCCTTTTCCCCTTACACCCCTTTAAGGCAACACAGAGTTGTACCGATCAACTCATAATATAAGATCACTAATTGCTATCCAATAATCTGTCTCATACGTCAACTGATGGCAATCATCCAGCCATGAAATAAGACAAATCCTCCATAAAGCCACGTGTTTCCTCTAACTCCTGCTGAAATGATTAGAAAAAAAAGCAAAGAATTAGTTGATGTCGCTGAACAGATTCTGTAGTTTCATATTCTTTATATGTATGGACTTTATCAGATGGTCAGGTTTAACAAATTAATGAATAACTCATACGTCATAATTTTTTTTCCCATTGCAAAAGTTTGCAGATATTTCTTTATTGCTTGTAAGATTAAAAAGAAAGAGTTGCTTAAATTTCTTTTTCCCTTGTTTTATACAAACATTTCTGTTTTTATAGAAAAAGCTGAGAGAAGCCTGGCAATAAACTAGCAGATCTAAATGTAAGCAGTACAATGTATATCAAATAAGCAAAACAATTTACTAAGAAAAGCATTGCTTAAATCTAGAACTTTCTTATGCATTTAGTAAAAATGAAATACTGCACATAAAATGCATATATATTATGACCTTATAGTTTTTTCAAGCAATTTAAAGCTTTACACTTTCATATAATTATGTTAAAAAGCTTTCTGCCCTTTTCTTTCCATCATCAGAATGAATTAAAACATGTAATTAAATGGTTATAACCATCAAATGGAATCAAATTTCTAATCTAATATTCATGCACCGGTGTAAAAAAAAAATACTTGATCAAAATTAATAAAAGCAACTGTACTGGGTTTTGAAGCTTTAGTTACCAGTATCTGAATTCAATTCTGTGCTATACAATACGAACTGTATGTGTGCGTCAGAAAGCATGAAAGAAGATATGAATTGAAACAAGGGTAAGAAAAACAAAGAGGGTGGGCACACAGCCTATCAATAGCAGCTTCATGCAACTGTAGCATTAATTGCTTCTGTTCTATATCAGAGAACAAATTTAAAGTCATTTCAACTTAGAAATGGGTCACAACCCCCCCCCCCCCCCCCCCCCCNCCCTAAAAAAGCAACATAAAAAAGACATCAGTGATATGATGTAACCATGATGATGATATCAGTACTCATAGAACGTTTCTGATAGATGTTAGAAGATAAAAAAACACAAAGCAAAGTCATAGTTTTGCTCACTGAAGATGAGCAATGCTGACAAAACGAATACTGCCACCGAAAAAGGCCCTGAGAATTATACAAAATATGTATTGGTTAAAATTGCAATTTATGCAGCATGCGTATCTAAATATGCTGTGGGAAGCATGCTTCTATAACACTAGTTAATAAATGTTATAATAAATGATAGCAAAATTATATCACAATTCTTTCAAATAAAAGAAGGGTCTTAAGATTATCAGTGTGTTAAGTTCATTAGAGTGACAATTTACAACACCCAAGAAAGGTGCAGGGATGTAAAACAATGTTCTATTTCTAAATACCTAAAGAGCTGGCAAAGAACACAACTTCAAATTGCTATTATTGTTAACATGCAAATCAAGCAATCATTATGCAGATAATCTGTGTATGATTTCTATTTTCCTTAATTTAAATGTAAGGGGGTGGAGGAGGAAGATAACATAGCGTTGATTTTACATCCAAAATAGGAAATCAAGAGACACACTGTAAAAAAAAATTCAAAGTGAAGGATTCAGTACTATTACAGTTTAAAAAAAAAAAAAAAGTAATATATGACATTTTTCTTTTTAAGCTGAGAGGCCAAAAGTATTGTGAAGATATGGTTTATAATTTTAGTTTTGACAATATTATATTATGAATGAAATACTATTCAATTTTGGTTGTTGCCTGTAATTAACAATTAGGTGTCTTGATCTCATTTGAAAAAATCTTCTAAAGTAACAGAGTTTTTAGAGTAAACTGATATTTTTAATTGGAATTATTCACTTTCAGAGATTTTAGTAAAGCATTCAATACAACTTTTTGAAAACATTTATTTTAGAGTAAAGTTTTAAAAAGATAGATACATATAAATCACAAAACTGAATTTGACAAATGGAATTAGAAAACAATATATCCTGATATGACAGAGGGTCTAGGAATTATTTCTACCAGCTGTTATTGCTGTCTTCATCTATTACTTAACATTAATTCGCTTTATTTATTTAAATTTGTTTATCATTTGTTTTCTTGTTTGCTGGAAGGAGGGGAATAAATGAAGGATGCCAGTGCAAGTTAGAGATACAGTAAATTACTGAGGTGTCACAATACAGAACAAACTAATTGCATAATTCATTTCATTGTTTGGAAAGGAAAGGTAACTGCAAAAAGTATTTAATTGCTTTGTAAAAAAAATCATTCTTTTTACCTTCAAGTTTTGTAACAATCACATCATAAATTTTCAGTGTGTGTTTTTCTATAGGAAAAGCAAACAGTTTACAACAAATGTGAAGAAAAAACAAAAGAAGAAAGTTGAGAATTTACGTGTAAAAAGAAATTTAAAAAAACAAAACAAAGACCACTGGTGCTAAAGCAACACATATAAAAACATAAGATCTGTTTTCCAAGGCAATGTAATTTAGTTGGTTTGGTCTTTGCCCTCTGTCCACGTGAATATATATTATTTTTTTCCCTTTTAATAAATTTTATGGTTGCTTATATTTGATCTTCAATTTTCAAGCACTAAAGATACAGAGAAATGTTCGATTTTTTTTTTTATTAATTTATTCATATTATTTGGTTTATAAACGTGTTACAGTTGGTAGCTACCATTTTATCCATATTTATGTAGCTGATGTTCCTTGCTGAACAAATTTTTCATTTACTTTATGGAAGTGTTAAAAATGAAATTCCATTTCTTTGTTTGCACTCTTCATTACAGGAGGATTTATGTTTGTTTCCAGTATCTTGATCCTTGCTAAAAAAAGATCAATCAGACTTGCTTTCAAACCTTTAAGGGTCAAAGTTTTACTGGCACTAGCTTCTTTCTTTTTTTTTTTTTTTTTNNNNTTTTTTTTTTTTTTTTTTGGGGGTACGGGGGGGGGAGAGAGAGAGAATGGCAAGTTGATCTTTCCAGTTTTTTATGCTGGATGCTAAATTTTGAGTTTTGCTAAAAGCAGCAAAACCATAATTCTCCATCACCAAAAAAAAAAACTTAAATATTTTGCTGAAAATGCTGTTACAGCAGATTACAGAATATATCATACTGACATAATGCTGTATACATTAAAAAAAAAAAAAAAGTGAAGTGAAGTGAATACCATACTAGGACAAGCATACAGCAATCTGGAATATGATCCTAGTGATTTTCGGGCATACAAATACAACATTGTGAAATAGTCTGGCATTGCTTTTTTTTAAACTGAAGTCTGACCCAGGTTTACAATCAGAAGTGGGTCAGACAAGTGGATGGAATTTGTTTGCCTGAAATGAGAATTGATCCAGTGAGATTTAGATTAACCATGATATTGCTCACTAATCTCCATCATGAATGGAGAAAAATATCAAAGCTCTTCAAAGCTTGAATCTGTTTTATCTGTTTGCAAATACGTTTTGGTTCATCCAAATCACAATACTTATTTTACTAAATTTTTTCTTCACTAAATTTATCAACTTATATTAAAGATTTTTTCTCCTCAACTAAAATATATTTCATGATGAGGTTAACTTGGTTCCCTTCAAAAAAGGAACCTTTCTTGCCTTCGTAAACACAGCTTAATTTTTGTGTCTCTGGTTTGCCGATTTACACTGAATTTAGCAAGCTGCATTTATTGACTGTTCCATTTTGCTAACCCTATCTAGGCAATGAAGGGAGCAAAAAATAAAAAAAGAAACAAACAAAGTGTACGACCAAAATAGTTGTAAATGAGACTTTAGGCACAAATAGGCATCTTCTTTAACAATGCAAACAATTTGACTTATTTCCTCTGCAAGCATAGAATGGGCTCAACATTTCATGATAACTTTTCAATCGTAATTTTGAAGAATTTAGTTTCAGTACTTCTGAGCCCTCATTTCAGTATTTTTCAAAGCATTTTGATAGTGGTGCCTACATTAAAGTCTGAAAAAGACGACACCAGGTTGTCTTTAATCAAAATAAATGGCCCTGAGTGAGCATATTTATATAGTTTGATGCCCAACAAGACTTTGAAAGTTCAGAAAACAAAAACAGGCAAAACAGGGTATTTTTTTGAAGAGATGATTTTAGTATTCTTGATCTCAATTCAGTATTTTGATCCTCTTTTCAGAAGTATATACCTAGACTGAGATCTACACTGGTTGGTACATCTGAATCTTGCTGGGTATATAATTCAAGTTTCTCATATTCTCTTCTAGTAAGATAGGCAGCATACTAATGTTTTTCCTCTTCGTTCTTTAACTGTTACACTAAAATATTTTGAGACCAGTCCCGAATAGTCAGATATTGCTGGTATTATTATTGAGAAAGAGTCTTGATACATACATTTTTTCCAGCTCCAGAACGTTTGAAAGTTGCTAAAAGATGTACATGCTGACACTGAAACTTTTTAACTGGCCATGATAAAAAGTAAGAAACTTTATCATTTGAAAAATAAAACTCTATAATGTGATTTGTGGCTTAGAGTGTATTTGGCCTGGGCGAAAGAGAAATTACTGAGGGCATGCAAAACATTTACTTATATTTATATGACAATATAAAGGTATGTTTTAAAAAGTACCTACAATGCTTTCTTATGTACAATATTCCTCTTTTTCTAGATAATTTTAAGATGACTTAAAATTTCTAACTTGAATTGGTTCATTTTTAAACACCTGTAAAAAACGTAAATAGGGTAAAGATTGTTGAAAATAATTTTATTAAGATTCTTAAACTACAAATTATTTTCACATTTCTCCTTAAAGTTGCATTGTTAAAACTATGGTTACATTGTAAAAAAAAAATTAAAAAAAGGATCCCGAACATTTTCAATATACAAATGAAAAAAACCAGCATGATTCATCAACTTTTTATATTTTGTTTATTGCAAAATTTCATTCTGTTTGGCCTAAGAAAATGACAAGAGTCATTTCAAATTACAAATAAAATGCAAGAGAGTATTACAAAATGTTGTAAGGCTGGATATACAATACATACACAAAAAATTGCATCTGAGTCAGAAAAAGCCTTTCTATCAGCTCAATATAAAAAAAACCATGAAAAAAAAAAGTATCACCCTCACTGTCACACTTAACACTTTTTAGAACAACGCTTTCAATAGGAATTTTCGTAACCAAAATTGCTACCGTTGATGTTTGAATTACGTCTTATCCTAAAACCTAATCCAATCAAAATGGGCAATACAGTATACTAGAACATAGAAAGAACAGTGAGATCAAAGACATTGTTCCAATTAGGAGCAAAATAATTGTAGAAGAAAAAAAGCATACTGAATAAAATGAGAAAGACATTTTTCTTGTCTAAAAGGAATATGGCTGTGGTATTGGATTACAACAAATTCTTTTTCAAGAAAAAAAGCAGTAAATAAATTGAGAAAGACTTTTTTTTTTTTAGTTCCTTAAAAAAATATCATGGCTGTGCTATTAGATAGAAAAGAAAATATTTGATGGAGAGAAAAAAAACAAAGTAAAATAAAATAATGAGAAAAGAAAACAAAATAGACCCAGCAGATCACTGATATAGAGAAAAAATCACCACTTCAATCCACTAATTTTGAATCAGGCCATTGAAAAAAAAAATAATAATAAAAATAGATATAGGTCGTTGCACAACCTATGCTCACAACCTTGGTGCATAGTTTTACAACTTCAAAATGAAAGGCAATGCACATTTCCTTTGCATTCTTCCCACAAGCCAAGCAACAAACAGTGAAACGTAAAAAAAGGCATCTTAAACATATGCTTTGTGACATAGAAAATTGCCTGTGGGATCGATAGTGATTTGAAGAGTTTGGGAAACTCATGTATTATGCCTTAAGCAGTGTTCAAACCTATCAAATTCACCAACAAATACCTTTCCTACTGGAAGTAAGTCTATTGCTAACACAATATTTAATTTGTAGGAAAATAAAGGAAGAGAATTATTATGCAACACATTTTTGGACACTACGAGAAGAAAAGAAAATTGTTATTCAAGATATTTTCAGTATGCCTGGCTTTAATAATCGCTAGCCTTACTAAAAACAAAGTTCCTTTATTGTATGAAACTATTCAGTGAGACAGGAAGTAGTAAATATTGATACTTTCCGTTTTGCCATTTTAAAAACAAAAATAGAACAATAAAGAGAGATGGTCCAGTCTTGGCAAGATTGAAATTGGCATCAAACACCAAGACATGGAATCAGGAACCATGGCAAAATAAAAAAAACAACTTAGCTCCCCACTTCAAGTAGATTGTTTTTAGATCTTTTCAAACTTCCCATTAATAACTAAGTTAAAACAATATTGTCAAAATACAAAAGCACAGAGTATATCATTCCCAATGGTACCAAAATTTTTGCAGCTCTGGAAATATAAAAAGAAATATAGGTCCAGGCCCTAATATGAGATTCAATTAGATTGAATAAACCTATGGCACACCAATCAAAGAATATTATAGTCCATACCCTAAAGCATATTATTGAAAGAAAGTTTTATAAACGTTTCTTTGCTCACATTAATATTTCTTGGACCATATTGTATAAGTCACAAGTTGAAGTTTGAACATTTGAAAATGTTGGTAGTGCCAGAGGCTCCATTTTCTTAGCCTGTCAATGGAATAAACAGAATTGCTTAAGTTTCTTTTGAAATAAGAAAAAACGTGCATAAAATTCTCAATTTCATGAGGTTTTATCTGACTCACTAGTACAGGTCTCATAATAATTGGTGGCATGTTAGATGTTGCATTTAGATACTCCTTTTTTTTTTCCTAAAATGTATTTTAAGTATTTTTCCTTCTTTAAAACTATTTTTAAAATGATATATCCCTATTATACGTTAATTTCAACTCCAGAATTCCAATCCACTTTTTACCATTGCAAAGATCAAGCAATGGACATTTTGTTTATATAAACAAATTAAAATGTTCAAATTGCTGATTTCACATCACACTGTACGCAAAAAAAAAAAAAAGACAAAAGTTAGAAGCCAAGATGATCCTATAGTTATCCTAGATAGATGACCCTACACTTCATTCACACACACACAGCTTCTCTGCAGCATACACAAAGTGATCTACTGCTTCAGTAACAGATACCTTTGAAAACAAGCATCACTACGTGCCAGTTTATAGCTATTTCATTACTAAGTTTGGTTTGTTTGAACTCTTTGTTCTCCATTACTGGTTTCTATATTTAAACAAAGACGCCATTATATTAAGAATCATCCCATTTTTTTTCAACTCATTCTTGTGTTGGCTTACATTTTTTTTTTACTCAAAAGCAGACACAGGCAGCAGTCAAGTAGTATATAACTGCAGTGAATTGTTTTTTCCACAGGAAAGGAAATGGGGAAACAATTCGGAGCAGGCGCAAAGTGAAATAATCTGTTTAAAAACAAAAATACAAAGCACAATGAGAAAGGTTGGAATGGCATATTAATTATGATGATCAGTGGAAAGAATCATGTGTAGTTTTTTTAACATATGTACAATTAAATAATTTATTCACCTCAATTAGATCTTGGAGTGATCTGTAAAATAATTTTACCTACAGCTAAAAAAAAAAATTCCCTTGGCTGTGCATGTAAAAAAGCAACAAAAAATAATTTCAACATGAATGATTTGAAAAATATCATTATTTTGAGGAAAATAGTTGACCGAATTTTTTTTTTCGCATATCATCTCCTTGCACCCATTAAAAAAAATCTATCACTTTACAGCAGGTCTGATTTTTTAACCACATTAACTTAAAAATGAAAGTACAAGCTGCTGAACAAAAAGCAGAGGCCTTTCTCAAAACATTAAAACTGGGGAAAGGCCAAACCAGCAGGTCCCCTCAAGATTCAGCCTAAGCCATGATCCTCAAAGAAGCCTTGTGGAGTTTCCTCCTAGAGGGCAGAAGAAAACAGAAGAGCCTTTGAGAAAGACTATCAAGGGAGAAAAAAAGCATTGCTCAGCAATGTATTATTTCTTGTCATTATAAGTTTACTTCCACTTCAAAATTTAATCATTGTAGATCCAGACTATTGTAAATAATTTCACACCAGTAGCCTAATGTACAAATAGTGGGATTTGTGATAACACTCTTGAAACTTGTTAAATCAAGTTTACTTTGTGCAAGGTTGTTCTCTACCGATAAAGAGGAGCTAAAGATGGCACAAATGTTCCAAGGCCAAAGCTACTCATTTGAAATGCTGGAAGGGACAGCAGTATCCCTTGAAGATGATTGAAATTCAATATTTCCATTAAGTTTGCCCAATTTCAAATCTCTGAGCGGCAGATACATGGCTAAAATCAACATTTTTTGGCCTAAAATTTTTAATCCATGCTAATTTATTTTTTCGCCCATATTATTCTTTGGAAATTTCTGCTCTATTAACTCTTTACTAGGTAATGAAAGTATTTTTTGCTGATGATTAGTGAAGTAGGATGAAATGGTCTATAAGGACACTTTTCTGCTTTTATTGTTTTTTTTTTGTTGTGTTTGTTTGTTTTTGTACGTTTCTCAAAAGTTAATTTGTGTTAAATTTTACTATGTCAAGGAGTTTCCATTTTTCATAATTCAAAGAAATTGTACACACCTTCTATGTTGCATACTAGCTATGTTTTGCTTGCACGAAAAACATGAGGCTTTCAAAATTGCTCAAATTATAATAATTTTTACAATCCTCCTTCGTAAAATTTATAGCTTAACCACAAATTATGCTATTATGCTTCACTCACAAAAAGGCACCAAAACTCTTCACTCTACCAGAAAGTCTTTTTCTGATAACCTTCTTTGTGCTTTGAAAACTTGAAAACTACACAGGGATTACTTGCCCAGATATCTTAAATCATGTAATGCTTTCACTTTTTATGATTTTCTTTTTACAGATTCAGGAAGTTTTTTCCTGAGTAAGTACTTTCAAATTTTCTAAATTTCAGCGTTATGAAACGTTCTACCCTCCTTGATACCAAAGGTTTATACTGAAAGTTTTTTTCCCATTTTGGGATTTACCTTGACCTTAAAGAGAGTCAAACTACAGATCTCGATTGGCAATGGCACAGACGATTATGGTAAAGAAGTCAGAAATCCAAACTAAAGGGAAAAAAAAGAACAAAAGTACCTCTGCGATTTTATCTGAAATGTGAGACAAAACAGCACTTCTAAATGAGAACTGTAGAAAGGAGAGACACTGATGGATATGCAAGAGAAGCAGGGGAGAAAGGAAGGAGAGGATGACAGGAAGGGAGAGAGATGGAAAGTGAGGAGAGGGAGATAAACACAGAGAGAAAATGTGTGTGTGGCTTGGGGGAGGTGGAGGCAATTCAAGAGGAGGAGGTGCAAAGAAGATAAAGCTAACAAGAGAAAACTTAAGGGTATATTAAGTAGGCAAATGGTGATGGCAAGATAGAAGACAGAGAAGATAAAGAGACAAAGGAAAGGCGATAGATAATGCTTATGCAGTGACATACAGTATGGGAAAGTAAGCAGATAGGCAGGCAGACCTTGGCTGGCCTTAAAAATTGTTGACAAGAAGATGAGGGATTATATATTTTTTCTGCACACTACCCATTCTGTTTTTCAACGCAAAAAATGCAAGTAGCAGATAGACCTCAAAGAAAAAAAGGAAAGGGGAGGGAGGGCTTGTTAGAATCTTCCATGCAGTAATTCATATGCATTTTCTCTAGGTTAGTTAAACTTAATTATTTTTTGTCAAATACACATTTGTGCACAAATGCACAGATATCCTAAAGGGTTTAAAGCTACTGCACTGTATTTTATGTCATAGGTTGCACATTTATTTAAAACCAACCCAAGTAAGTTCAGACTTGCAAACTTCTGGGAATTAATTTCTAAATTTTGTTTTCATTTTATTAAAAACGTGTACAATCATATGTTCATTTTAAGTCACCGTAGGACCACTTAAAACTCTTTTCAAAGCATTCTAATGAAGCAAAACAAGAACCCCAAATGAATGGTTTTCAAAACTCATTCATTGGGACTACTAATCTGAAAACATACTTGTCACTCTAATAGCTTATGTAACTAACTGCAACATATAACTTATTACTGATATAATAGTAAGAATGATTTTATTGCAGAATTGCAGCTCGATTTCAATTTTTTTATTTTAATTTTACTTTTAATAGGGTGGATAAAGCTCTTCAGAACATTCACCAGCTGAAGCATAGATTTATTTATTTATATAAGGAAGGCAATCACCTCACGAGTATATGCAGAATGAAGTGGTGGCATTTAAAAGACAAAAGGAATTCAGTGTCAAAGGAAAACAAGAAGCTCAAATTACAACTGAAATCTGATTCCCAAACTCCATATCCATTTGCAAGCACATATGCAAGCAAAAAAAAAAAAAAAAGTTTACAACCAGATTTTTTTACAAAAAATTTTCATCTCTGAAAAAAAACAAAAAGCTTCACCTATTTCTTACTGCCACTATTCATTCAATATAGGAAATCTAATGAAGCTTGAGTATGATCCATTTTGAACTTCAGTGATATGTCTGATAAGTAATGTTTAAAAGTTTGTTTGAATGGAACAACTTCAGCAAAGCATACCATATGCAACATGACAACTGTCCAATACTGCTACAACAAAAAGAACTTCAGAAACAAAAATAAATCAATGTACCAGTTTAGTTGTTGATACAGGAATAGAATATTTTAATTTATCTTGTATGCTGTTTTCAGTCTCTATTTGAAAGAAACCGTCCCAATTTGTCTACACTGTAATTTGATCTATTAAGTGAAAAGTACAGCCATGATATTGAGCTTTCTTTAATCCTGCTTGTGCCATTGCTAAGAAATGGTCCAAAAGGAGGTAGCTTGACATAAGCACAAAAATAAGCACAAACCAAATAGTTGGAATTCCCTCTACATCCCACTCCACCTTGCCTTGAAAAACAGATGACAGGATCGAAAAATAATGCCTTATGAGTCTCTGCTAAAATTTTTAGAGAAGAGGCAAATCGTGAAGACAGATACAGTGTTTTTCAAAATTAGAGATATGCATGTAAAAGGGGGGTAAAAAGCTGTCTAGCATTTTTATTGAGATACAAAAATGTCTTAGCTTTATTTTTCTGCATTGTTCTGATCTGTTTCAATTATAAATTTTATAAAGACAGTTAAGATGATGCAGAAATCAAAAGCGTCACAAGGAAAAAGAAATAAGTATTATATTCAATAAGATATTATAAGTATTATAATTACGAAGTGTGAGATTACAATTACAAAGTCGAAGGTAGGGTATAGCTTTCTTTTTGTCTTTTATTTCAAATCCGTACTATTCAGCAAAAGTCTAATCACTCACACCACCATCCTTTATGAATTTATGCTTTAGTTCATAACTAGCATTCACTGACAAAGAATTATCCAATGAAACTGGACCAAACAAAAATACTTCTATGAATATCATAAAATATTAATCTCAGGTATTTGTATCACGAAACATAATGCTTTGATTCTCTTCGTCCACAACACCCATAATGTGACTTGGCACATTTTTGTCTTACACAGTACTTAACTCTATGAAACTTTTTCCACTTCTTTATCCTTGACTGTACTTAAAAGTTACACAGAGAAGATAATTGTTTTTGTTTTTTTTCCTTTCTCTTTCTTTTTTTTTAATCTGAAAGATAATATTAATAAAAGTGCACTTTGAAAAAAAGGCAGTCTTTTTTCAAAATAATTTATAATTTTAAACAATCAAAATATGATTAAATTTCTTTCATATTTGACAAACAAATAAATGCCATGCAGTACTGAAGAGAAATTAGCGTGCAATAAAAAAAGACCGAAAAAAAAAAAAATTGACAACCTCACCCTTCATCAAACAGGCAGTATATATATATAATACTAAGATAAGATAGCAACATCAAAGAACCAGGACCAAAGCAGCCAAAAATAATGGGTTTCCTATATATAACCTGCCTTTACTGCAGAGAATGAGGTCCATACTTAATATAAGCCATATTCTTTCAGGGCACTTTCTACAGCTTCATCCTTGAATAGAAGATAAAAATGTTCGCAAAACAAACAATTTCCAATGTGCATAAAAGGACATAATTTTAACAGTGGCTGGCAGTTTTCTTCATATAAAAGCTATTATCTGTGGAAAATAAACACCTGTTGAGAATTAGTACATAAAAAATTGTCAGAACAGAAAAGGGGCTTAGGACAGCACTTAATAAATTTTGATAAGGCTATTTATTTCTCAAGAAACAAAGCAGGAGTTTTTACCAATATCTCATAATGAATACATGCACACACTCAATTATAGGAATAAGAGATCACGGTCACCTCTACCTGAAATAATCTAAATGCCAGTGATATATATGCCAAAAAAACACACAATCTGGAATGGAGACACAAATTAATTGGGAGAGGGCTAGGGAAACAGAGTAAAACTGTGTCTACTAAAGAGAAAATAAGTGAGTACAATAGGATAAAAGAGACTGCATGTGTGTACAAGTTCATATAAAGTTATGCAAGTATGACTGTGCATTTAATTTTATGACAGCTGCATCTTTCTCACTAGAAGCTGGAAGATGAGTTAGATGGTTATATACTGCAGTTATTGAGTAAAAAATAAGTTTGAAAAGAAAGATGTCATTCCCGTTATAATACAAAAACCTTTATAAAGTTTGGAAAGAAAGACGTAGAGGCACTGGCCCAGTATTATAGTTTTGATACTGATTTAAGCCTCTTTGTCTTGAATAAAGCCATCATATTAATAAGTAACCAGAAAATTTGGAAGCAATGCCCACACACTATTCCACACAATTATAACACACACACACACACAAAAAAAAAAAGGTGGGTTGGTGAGTAGAAACTTGGACTACTGAGGCAAGAAGATAAGCAAGTAAGTAAACAATTGTGTATTGATTCACCTACAAAAATATAGACTCATTCCAAGTCTCACTGTTTCCTGCTAGCCCTAGAGTAAACCATACTCTACAAGAACATCCTGAAGAGCGTCATCCTTTAATAAATATATAACAGAGAATCGGTTGATAGAATTTTGTCAAGGCTAATTAAAAATCTTCAATTTCTGCTGTGAAAAGATTGCTGAAGTAGTTAAGTAAAGGGATTCACATTTTAAGAAATGGGTTTCTGATGCCTTCAGTTTCCTACTAGACTTTCACTGCGATACCATCATTATAAACATAAGTGGATTTGAGCTTTTATAAGTTTGATTTTTTTATTAAATATCATGTCAAGAATATCACACACTTTGGTTGTCTTTCAAGAGAAGAGTATTTGATGAAAAATTGCAAGCTGCACTTCAGAAAAGGCTGAAAGCCATGTTTAGAAATCCTATTTTAGCATATTATTTCTTACAATTTAAACTATTTCCTTTATCATCTAGCAGAAAAGCCCTGATAAAACAAAATGTTCACTAGTGTACAGTGCAGTGAATGTTTCAATCATGCCAACATGGTGCTTTGATCAATTTTTTTTCTCTTCCTTTCTGCATTAAAACTTAGGAATCAAAGGTACCTCTGGAATGTCCATGCAGGTCATGAAGTGGTTGGCTAGGTTAGGTTGTTAGATCTATGGGAAAGCTGATTAGTTTAAAATGGTTCAGGCTGTCATGAATGTTGGTTTTTTTGCCCTCCATGACAAGGAATCACATTTTCTCTATTCACTGTTAAAAATTAAATTTAAAAAATAACTTTAAAAATGTATCAAAACCCTCATGTGCATATGAAACAGAAAACAAACTGCATTATCACCATTCACAAGCTGAGCATACAGTAATCATGAGTCTATAGACCTGTCCTGATGAGCTGATCATCACAAATTGTAGTTACATGAAATACTCACTAACTAAAACCAAAACTTATCATTATCTTGCTGATGTTTTGAGAAAAATTGTGAATGCTTACACCCAGACATTCACTAACCTGAGGCTTTTCTAGTTTTTAACTTCTGTGCATTAAAAAGGAAATTTAGGAGGAAAAAAAATTTGAAATTGTGACATATACAACTTATGAATCATTTGGACTGGTTCCAAGACACTAATTTTCAAAGTTTTTCTGGCATTTCAATTTTAGAGTTTTGAAAATTAGAATCTTAATACTTGCTTAAAGGAAATGATATTCTTACATTTTACCCTTATAAAATTAATTTTCTTTTCTCGGCAAAAGGCAGATATTTACTTTTTCTTAACATCTAGTCTATGTCAAAAGACAGTAAGCGGTGGTGCACCATGAAATCTATTTGATACAGTATTTTAATTCAGCTATTTGAATTTGACATCGCTATCAATTGGTTTTCTGCTTATTGTTTTGTAGTAAAAATCAATATTTTCCCTCTTCACTACCACTAAAATCTACATATATTGGTGAAATAATAGATTTATGTGGTTTTACTATAATATAAACAGGCACAGGAAAATCTTTGGGCCTTACCTCTTGTAACAGGTCTTGGGCTGCAATGGCCTTGAGGACATTCTTTTTACTCGTTTCTTGCACCTCTCCACCAAGCAGAAACTCATCCAACATGAAGTAAGCTTTTTCAAAGTTGAAGATAATATCTAGTTCACAAACCTACAAAAGGAGTGCACAATACATTGATTAAACATACAGCCATTTATTTTTTAAAGAGCTTAAAGTAAAAATTGCAACAGTTGTAGGAGACATCACCATTCTTTTCCATTCTAGAAAATGTGACAGTCTTACATTTGTTTGATTATTCAAACACCTTAAAACTTTGCCATATACACACATGATAAGATACATCCCACTTATATCCTTATGGCATGATTTGTTATTTAGATCTTTTTTAAAAAGAGATGTATAAGGGGAAAAAATGACTTAATGAGTGTCCATTTTATTGCTGAATTGATGATTGAAATTGCACAGGTCAGCCTTGATCTAGCCTTAAATACTGGTCTATAGGAAAAAAATTTTAAAGGGTAAAGTATCGATTATGAGGAATGAATCATAACCGCCACAAAAAAAAAAAAAGGGCATTTCAGATACAGTTGATAGTTTTTCAGGGTTAAAACTCTCAGACAAATAATACTCATACTTTATCACTCAGTGATGGACGGTGGGATTATAAGTCTTTCAAACATCTGGAAATTTTTAAAACAGGAGCTCTTGAACTTTTCAAAGTCATATTGTACTAAGAAATGTGTGAAATGTAAAAGTTAGTGGTGAAATAGGTGTCAGTTTTTTTTAATATGATAAAGGACACGGCATACGAGGAGAAGGAGCAAGTGAAGATGCAGATGAAAAGAGAAAGAGAGAGAGAGACAGAGAGAGAGAGAGAGAATCAGCAAGACATGCAGATTGACAGAAATAAAAATAGAGTGGGATGGTATAAGGAGTTGGTAAGGGTTACACACTAGTTTGTTGTTAGGTCAGATCACCCTCTAATTGGCTCAAGGTGGTGTCACTTTTTTTTTTTTTTGGGTATATAACATTCTGCAAATTAAGTAGACCTAGATACGCTGTGAAAATGCCAAGCATTTTGTCAAAAGAATTGCTGTTTGATGTGATCTAGTGTGTTCCAGCAGTTTGAAGCTTGCCTATGATACGATAGGCTTTTTTCTCAGACATTTATTATTGCTGTAAAAGCTGTCTGCATAAACACTTATTAACCCAATCAATTCACCCAAGTGACTTGATCTTGAGTATTGTGAGATTTTCACTCTGAGCTGCTTGCTACTATAATATTGAAGCAATGCGTAATCACAATTTGTAATTTGGATTTAAACATAGAGCTAGTGAGCTTTTGATTTTGATTTTTGGTTTTGTTTTGTTATGTTTTTAAATCAAGTCAATAAACGTGACATCATTATTGCAAACATCTGAAATTATTCAAGGATAGAAAAGAAGGTAACTATTTAAACAAAACAAAACAAAAAAAAAAGGCCACAAATTAGTTTTCAGGGTCCCTTCCTTTGAATGTATGGCAGCAGGATTGCAACATAAAATAATTTGAAGGACACTTGGCATGCCTACAAAGATGTAATGTAAAGAATGTTGAAAGATGAGCCTGCCTCAAAAGGTGGTCATTACACAGAGGGCTCAGTTTAAACACTAAAGATATAACTTGCAAGGACACATTCCCTATGTCTTTTAAATCATTCTATTAAAAGGACTTACAGAATAAATAAGACAACATTGGGGATAACAGACTTCCCAAAGCCTTATCTATAGGTCCCAAAAGCATAGAATCAAAACATGACATTAAAAAGTGAATTTTTAAAGACCTATGCCATGTAAATAAAAGATACATTGATTTTTTTTTTCTTTCTTTGTGTGTGTGCGTGTGTGGGGTGGGATGTTAAGTTTTTATTTATTCTTTTTGTGACTGCTCATGATAATTTTAGTTCTAATTTTAACTTGAATTGGTTCTAACTTTACTTTGAATTATAAAATATAGCCATATAAAGATGATTGTGTTAATCATTACACACTTTATCAACAAAGAAATAAAAGAAAAAGTCAATATTTTTCCCTTAACATACCACACGACAAAATGCTACACCAGAGCTAATTATTGTAAAGGTAAAGAAAATAGATCAAATGATAAAAAGATTGCTGAGAAAATTTTGACTATGAAGAATAGATATCTTGTAATTGTGACTGGGTGAGGAATTTTTGTTAGGTTGTAATGATCGAGCATATCAATTTACAAAGAGCATTGGTTTTGGTCATAAATCCATGATAAATGTTAAGAATAGAGCATTTCAATCCTCCACTTAACAAGAGCTCTTTCCTTCATGGAAAATGTACAATATCCTGTTGCTTTAACCCTTTCAAACCTGAGCCACTTCTGGCTGTTATCCTTTCCCACCTGAGCTCCTGGGCAAAATGGCTGAATTTAGGGTAGGGTACAGATAAATTTATCAGAAGAATGATGAGGATATCATTTACACAAAAAGAGCCCAATGAATCTAAATCTAGTGAATGTCTCTGTTCATCTTCTGTCTAAATTTTCCTCCCAAAATCTAATTCTTCCACCATCAATCGTTATCTTCAAGTCTATATTCACCTATAGACCTAAATCTAGATCTATCTATCGGCTCTTCTAACTCATTGGCATCGCTTTATAAGGGTAATCTTGGTCAAAATTCTTGTTTAACATCATCAGAATCAATGATTTGTTCAAATATATATTTGCAAAAAACAATTTTTGTTCTGGAGGTTTCCCTGACAACATCCCTGGTTACTTTAGTGCCTTCTTCATGTTGAGAATTTATTAAAATTTCACAAAACATGAAGAGAAAACAACTCAACTGATGGTCGCAGCCATTTTTAAACAATTTGACCACATGTGATGACAACAGAAACCTGATTGGTCAAATATTTTTAGTCTTAATCAGGTACTATGAATGGGTTAGTGAATCCCGGTCTACCAGGAATATGGCAGAGACCTATTGGAGGATCCCGGTTAACAGGAGATCCGGTTTGATGAGGTTAAGGGTGTAAAAATTTTTGTCAGCGGGTATTCCAGTTGTAATGATCGACACACTGTAATGAGTGCCCAATTGTAGAAGCATCCTATCTATTTCACTGCAATATTGGCTTTAAAAGAAAAGATCAAAGCATACTAAACTTATTTAAACAAAAAAATCCCATTGAAGATTCACTTATTTTGCAGTAATGGTGGATACTCAAATTAGATCTGTGGTCGATCATTACCTTTATACATGCAATGATTGCTCAAATTTTGCACAATTACAAGCGCTCCTCTTTTATATCCCCTTACTATACGGAGTTCAGTTTCCTATTTTTAGCCATATATAAGTGACAGAAATCATTAAAAATTTAATATGGAACAGGTCTTTCTAGTAATATTGGTAGCAATCATTACATTTTGCCAACAGTTCTCTTTTGAATTTTGTCCATGTACTGATTTATCATTAAATAAAGGAAATCACCTTTTCTCTGATTAAAGCAAAAGACAGCTGATGAATTATGACTCATGTCAAAAAAATCAAATTATTTGAATCATTTATAATTGAAATTACAGCATAACAACTCTGTAACTCTTATGTTAGTGTGGATCATTACATGAAAATAGTTGAGTGTGATAATTTGGCAAATTTAAAGAGAATTCCCTTGAAGTTGATTGGAAAAATCAACAAATCTATTCATAGCAACAGAATGAAAGAAAAAAGGCATTACAATTATTTATGCTTATGAATTTATTATTACAAAACTGAAAAAGATGGTGTTCAATGTATGTTGATCAATGCACTGACAAAGTCCTGCCTTTAAATTTCATAATTTTTTGTTTTTCATAAAAAAATACCATAATTGGATAATTTTGATAAGAACTGTCATACTCCAATGAACCAAATCAGTTTCTTTGATTACCCTACCTTAGGGATGTTTTGGAGCTTCCATTTTTGTCAGAAAAACTGTTTTCTTCATTTTAATGTAGTTTATTATGTTTTAAATTGCATTTTGTGAAGCTTAATAGTCTGGGAACTATATGATACAAGTTTAGAAAGTCATGTGCAGATATACTTTGAAATGTTTTATTTTAGAGACTACCTTTTGAGATAGGCTCATAAATGTATTCGCCTCATTTTTCTTTATGATGAGAAATAACAAATAATTAAACTATTGGTGAAATGAAGTTCTAATAGCTCTGAATAGTCAAGACCAGCTTAATATGTAAAAAAATATATCTAAGGTATGCTTTCTGTGTTTTTACATTTTCTTGCCTGAAGAGGGCTCTACCCACTTGTCTACCAGTTCCCAAAATGGCTGGATTGAAAGAGTCAGATCCTTGAACTTACGGATGACTTTTGTTTTTATTTCTGCATGCATGTAGGGTGGTTTTGACTTGTTAGTATGTTGAATATTGCTTAGATCTGGTCTTTCTGAGATCCTTGGACTCTTGTACATTTTCTAAAGATGATGGGGAAAGTAAATTGTGGCTTGTAACGTATACCAGGGTGGTTAGTTTAGTATACAAGCAAGCTCACACAGACCAGATACCTTTACGTTTTTACAACACATTAATTTGTTCATTCACATAACCACTCTCCCTCTTCCCTTTTTTCTGACCTTCCTAATTCTTCTTTCCTACTCTATTCCTATCTCTTACCTTGACTCTGCCTACTTTCCTCTCACCCACTTTAGACAGAAACATTGGGGAGGGTCAAATATGCTGGTCATCCTCCTCTTCTGCACTCTTATTTTGACTCCTATACACTTTATTGACTTCAAATTATTCCCAAGCCTATTTTATAAAAGAATAAAGAGATGAAGAAGACGTTCACACACTTAAGGGGAGGGGTGCCAGATCAAGCCACTTTTGCTAAATGTGCCCCTATACACCCCATTTTGCTATGATATGTTCCTATCAAGTGTTTATGAAAGAAAATGGTTTTAAACTGTGACATAATAAAACGGTTACTATGGCAACGGCCGCCATACTGGTTTTTTGTTTACATTTTTAAAACACTACTTCTCCCTAAAAAATTATTGTAACTTCATGAATTTTAGTAGAGACATAGTTTATAGCATGCTTAATAAAGTTACAACGCAAAAATAGGTATAAATAAAAGAAAAAAAATATTTTGCCATACGCAAAGTTGTAGTTATGTGTTTTCGCATAAAAAATACAAAAATATCAAACATAAAAATTGAAGAAAAAAAAACCATGGACAAAATTGGAAAAAATGCGTTGTAACTTCATTAAGCATGCTATAAACTATGTCTCTACTAAGTTTCATGAAGTTACAATAATTTGAAGCATTTGACTAAGATCATTTGCCAAGCTGTCATTCATTTCTTTCTAATATATATTTGTACAAGAATGCAATCATTAACTTAAAATTTATTGAACAAATTCAAACACGGAGCATGTAAGAAGATTTCACCCTAGAAGTTTCATCAATTTAATAATGACAAATACAGTACCACCAATTTGTAGTACCAAGTAAGTTTTAAATTGGTCACTGTATTCTTTTTTTTTTCTCAACCACTAGAGCATCTTCAAGGTTCTTAAATTGATTTATTTGACTGCAGACTAGACCCTTAGCTGATAAACTACACTGAGAGTAAATCTCACTGATGTCTTCTCTTAATCTGTTATCTTCTACTTGCATCCCTTTGGTCTTGAAATAAATATCATGAAAAACTAAATTAGAGCTCCCAAAAGATACAACAATAGCCTGTTCAACAGGCTTAACCTCACCTTGTGTTTCATACTAGCAGAGTTGAGAAAAATTAATTATATAAAAGATTGTTGCAAAAAGATTTGCCCACCAACTGATTTTCTTTGTAATAAAATTTGACTTACACTGCCGAAGTATTTGTCCAAGAGCTCCACATAGCGGTGGATTGTCTCAAGTGTAAGCAGTTCATTGTCATCTCTTTCTATTGCACAGCAAAAGTATAGACTAGCATATCTGAAGAGGTGAAAAAACAAGATTTAGTTGCTAATCGTAATGAAGAAAATATTTTTCAAAAAAATTCAAACATGAGATATTCTGAAAACTTTCAGAAAATACAAAATACATGTATAAATGGACCAGGGATGCAAATGGCCTCTTAAAAAAAAAAAAAAAAAAAAAAGAGTAAAATTTTGAAGCCTCGGTTCCACGCCGTTATAAGGATACAAATTTACAAATTCAGTTGATCAAACATACTCTAATATTTATATAAAATCAGAGAGGTTGAAAAAGGATTTGTGGTAAAGAAAGAAAACTTGCATCACTGATGGACATTTCTGATAACCCCCCTCCCCCCTTCCCCATCCCCAAAAAAGCAGACAAGAAAAACTTGTAACACTTGGACATGAAAGTTTTTAAAGGAAAATTTAGCCGACTTCAGCTATTTAGACAATGAAAAAAGTTATCTGTCATTTCTTTTATCTGGACCATTGCTTTCACTGTAGCCCACTCTTTTCTCCAATTATTTTGGGGTGCAAGTGGTATAAATTCTAGTTGATATGTGGTGCTAAAATGATATATTCCCAGATGCCCAAAGTTGATTCTAGAGCTTTGCCATGTCAGCCTGCACATGAACTGCCAAATCATCACAAATACTAATGAGGGAAATAGCAAGATTTTTAGTGCGAATGATCTGGCTTTTAAGAAACAAATCTTAAGATAGGACAGTGTAAAAAGGTCCTTTACAATAAAAAGTTTCTTTTTTGTGACCTTGTGGCAGCTCTTAAAGCCTTAAAATTTATTAACGAAACAGTCAAAATGTGAGTTTGATATTGTTGTGTTACAAAGCCTTACACAAGAATAAAAACTCTTATGACTCCTGCCTTTCAGCTCACACACTAAAATGATAGTATCGGCTAACAAAAAAATGTTGAAAAACTGATTGGTTATTTATGCATCAAATCTTTAGGAGCTGTATCATGTAAGAAGTTGGAAGAAATAAAATTATAAAATTGGTATCAAGTTGTAGATAGTGACCTGTAGATCTTAGTTGCCAATGGCCATTGTGTTATGGAATAGTGTTAAAGATGAAAATAAATCATGTGCAAGTGTGATGAAGTATTACCTTTTATAGACAATTTTCAGATCTTTCCATTCCAAAAAACTGCACATTTTTGGTTTCCTCGCCAAAACAAGAGTGATAAGTTCCCTGGTAATCTTTTTTTTCGCCCTGTCTGGGTATGCTGAGAACCATTTCTGTAGCCGCAGTTTACCTTGACGGCTAAACAAAAGCATAAATTGCATCTGCAGAAATACAAAGGAATGAAAAAAAAAACATTCATTACAAAACAAAACTATATCTTACAGTCAATGATTAACATTAAATAAGTTTAAAATATATTGATAAATTCAAAATACCCAATAAAGCTCCAAAACTTTCTGATCAAGTTTAGGGCAGTTAATCAGCTATGTATGTATGATGGAGCATTCTCTACCTTGTCAAAATACAACACACTGTCTTTTTTACCTCAGAATCTGCACCACTAATTCTTTACTATCCTCCAAAGTGCTAACAATATCATCAATGAGAATACAAGTATTGCCTTCACCTTCAGACTCTGCAAGAGTGTCCTCTAAATGAAAACTGTATGCATTTTTCGTCCCATAAATGACAGGTACCAGTTACATCAAAACTTGCTTTTGTTCTTTCATGATATATCATCTGCAAGTTTCTCACAAGTGCTAGAGCTAGTAGTGCTTCTCTTGCTTCTTGTTCTGCTTTCTTTCTTTTCCAGTGAAAATTTGAGCATGTCTAGTTTTACTTGCATCCCACACTTCCAACGGGAACTAAACTCAAGCACCTTTTCACATTCTTAAGGACCTAATTGTTCGTATACATGCTAAGTCCCCCAGTATTGTTTACAAAAAGTAACATTAATGTCAAATTTTCTTTTTTTTCTTTTCTTTCACATTGGATACACTACATAAGTCTTAAAGAGCAACATTTGATCCTCCATGTATGTAAGTTTCAGACTTTGATGATTGCACACAAACTTGTAATTGATGATGCAATAATGTCAGTCAAGAACATGAGGAATGTGACAATGACAAACAAGAACCTAAATACAATAAAATGAATACCTGAAATACAGAAGAACACATAAGTGGTAGTATAAATTCCAAAGCTAAATCTAGAATGGTGTCAGGTCAAAGTTGATGCGAAGGGCAGAGGTGTTGGATTTTCTTATCCAAGAAGGTTCAGATGGGAGTGATGTTGCTAATGTCGAAAAACAGACAAGATCATGAAAATGCATTTTCTGCTCTTGCAATGAAATATATAATAAAATATCCCACATTTTGTCGTTGGGTTTGTTTTATTTGAAGAGTGGTAATCTGGTAGATTTGATTGAAATTGATAAATGAAGAAAAAGAATGTTTTGAGGACAATGGAATTGAAGGGGTATGTTTTTAATTCCAGTCAGGTGTTCTAAATGATGTTGAGCTGAGTGATATACTTCTTCAAACTCCACCAAACCATTTGCTGATTTAGATTAAGACCTAGATATATATGATAGTCTCTGATGTACATCTTGATGAAAATTTAGAGGCAGGCAATAATGAGTACATGAAGGATTACTGCAAGAACTTAGAAAACGATCCAGTCGTGCTTCCATTCTTATGGCGGATTCCACAAACTTGTTCAAATAGCATGCTTTGATTTGGACACCTAATATATTATAAATAAAAGATAATTTATGCTTGTTATTATGTGTTATGCATTGCTGATGATCTGAAGAAACTGCAAAAGCTAGATTATACCTTTTTTGTGGGTTTATAGATTTGAGTTCAACTTTTTGTTTTCCAGTCATCATAAAATGTGACACACTCTTTCCGTTATTTGTGATGTTGTTGTATGAAGGGCCAAAGAGCTTATTAAATACCAATTCTGACCTATCGAACCACCCTTAAAACATTCTTTGAACATTTTTCTGTGTTTTTAGGATCAACAGTAGTTTTAAAATGCACTTTCAACTCTTATTTGCGGGCTGCAAAAACTCACTGCCGACTACAAGCTGTATGTCGTCCTGATGTTTGATAGACTGCTGACATATAAATATAAAATGTCAGCTTCTCCTTGCAGTAAACAGTTCGGAATCATACAAATGAATGTAAATATTTGTAAACCATGATAGTAAATCAAAGGTAGTGATTTTAATGCAGCTTTCTGACCGCTAGACATAGAAGATCGCCGAGCATGCACTTTATGTCGCCTCATTCCGACATCAGGAATTTCACTTCCAGTTTTAATTCCGCTTTGCGGAGCTGAAGTTCGGGATTTTTTCTGAGTTTGACAGTTAACAAGCACTTGTACCATTTCAATCTTGAAAAATAGGTTAAGCATACAACTGTTTGCTGTATGCCGCCTATGACCCATACAACATAGCGCATTAGACATTGTATTGACATACTGTACATTTAAAATCATAGGATTCTCATGTTTTGGTTGATTCTTTATTGTCTTCCAGTAGGCTTTATGGATATTGCTTTATTGACCACACTATTACCCTCTGTAATACTATGAACTGTTGTCTATGATATATATATATTTTTTTTTAAAGTGCAATGATTTAGGAGGGATCATTTTTTAATGAAACTTTCTGTGGCTAAAACTTACCTTTATTGATGGTACAGCTTTATTCTTTTTTGTTAAATAAGTTAAGAAGAAATGATCTCCAGGTCATGAAAGTCTCTGAATTCAGTATTCAAAAATCTTTTTTTTTTAATTTATAACGTGTGTATATATTTGTGTATGTGTGTTGAAAAATTGACGTTTTTGGGACTATCTCAAATCATGTTTGTGAAATCTGCCTTATTAATGTCCGTAATGACATTTTATTTTTATTTTTGGTGTGCAATTAAAAAATTCACGTAAAATTTAAATTGTACACCCTACTTGTTGGAAAATCTCTTTACATTTTTGTAAAGGACGTGAAATTGGGTTTGAGTTTGAAAAAGTGCCAAATTCATTAGGCCTAATGTTGTTATACCTGAAAGTCAGTTATATGATACTTTACAAGTAAAATAATGCCTTATTAATTCTAGATTCTAGATAAAGGGC
>BLXT01004484.1:835584-858220 GCA_019648995.1 Plakobranchus ocellatus
CGACTGTGTATGCTTTTAATACACTATAAGTAGGATGAAACCGTTAAACTGATGGTCTATACAAACTGCCTAACATTTGAAAACTAAACAATTTATAAATTTATACTTTTCATAATACCAACCAAGTGCCTGGGTCTGCTTATATCGTTTTTTTTGTTGTTTTTTTTAAATAGCTCTACAATATTGGTATGTTAAGCCAGTGCATTAAAGTCAACCAAACTAATTACCCTCCCTCCCCCCGTCTCTCTCTTGAGCACTTTTTTATCATCCTAATGAAATCTATCCTTCTCATTATGTTTATTTTTTATTAACATCGATATGAATGTCTCTTCATGAACTTTTCCATGATATTTTCTTATTGCAGTCGCTCTGGGTCTTTCTCTGCATCCCTCTCTCTGACTGACTTTCTGTCGCTCTTTTCTCTCATTCTATCTGTCATTAAGTCTTTCTGAACCTCTCTCTCTCTCTCAATATATATATGTTGCTTCCTGCTTGAGTCTAGATCTACAACAAATTATTGTTAGGTCTGGATATTAGATCATTTATAATTTATAACCAAGCTCGATTCGAACTAGATCTGAAGTCTACATTGTCATCAGCTAGTCCCCTCAGAAAAGCAGCCAATGAGAAAGAGGAAGAGATTGCCTCGATTTCTAAAAAGATTGGGGAGAAGGAGGCTGCTTTAAAGTTACTGTAGAATTGGAAAGGGCATCCTGTAAATAGTCATTTGTATAAAGTGTATAAAGTACTTTAAATGTTGTGATTAGAAATACAATTATAGGATTGGAACATAAGAGAGGAGAAAAACAAATCCATCTAGCCTCCCCCCACACACACACACACATACTCTATTGGACATGAGGATTGTGGGGGGTATCTGTATTGCACTTTCCTCCGAGTGACATGGATAAAAAAGGCCCTTCTGAATGAAGAAATTATAGAATATTTATCAAGAGAGACTGTTTTAATCAACAGGTATCAAGAATTTCTAGAGGTTGGATGTCAAACTAAAATAAATAGTAATATCTTTTATGTTACCTTAAGTATCGATTGAAGAATAATAGACAAAATATGTCTAAGAGTACGGTACTTACATATACAGCTTGTTTTTTTTTTTTTTTATACGTGGTGACTTTTTTGATCTTGTGAATAGGGGTCTTCAAAAAAAATTTCAAGGATTTGGTGGGGACCCTGAACTTTGCTTAAGGCTGAATGTCTTGCCTTCAAATTTTGCCACAGGACCTGTAGACCTGTCTGTTTTCTTATGTGTGCTGCTTTCATCAACTTCTTTAGATTTCTTTTCTGCTTGCGCACCATTTCCATTTTGTGTTGCCCTCTGCTCTTTTTTGGATGTGTTTGTGTGTCTTCTATTGTTTTGCTCCAAATATGGCAGTCATATTTGGTAGACAATGTCACCAAAGGTTGCAAACTTGTGCTCCAGTGTGCTCTTCCCTATTAGCCCCACCTAGCTTAAAAATAAATCTTGGAATCCAGCTCCTGCCACTGCTTAACTGCACTTGTGGGCGGACTTGAATTTTTTGTCTCTTTGCCTTTTAGAGCTGCCTGCATACCTAACATGTTTGATACTTGGATAGATGCAAACCTTCTCTTCATTGGTTTTAGCTTCATTAGGAAATAGTGACACTGTAGATCTATAGAAAAGCTATAACTTTCACTAAGTTCACTGTGTGGAAACCAGACAGAGTACTATTATAGTGAGAGTGTTCCATACTCAGTGAAACTCAATACAAAGAGAGAAAAAAATTCATGCACACATACACACAAAAATGCTCTTTACATCTCGAACCTTTTTTCATTGTCTTGGTAAAAGAGTCTCATTGGATTTAACTGTGAGCAACACACAACAATGCATAATTCTGCAAGATCCAATCACCTTTGTTGCCCTTTTTTCACATTTTTTTCCTCTTTTTTTTTTTATATCCGGGAACAACTACAATCCTGTAATCATGCGATACATTAGGTGTTGGATGCCAAAAACAGTTTTTGTTATTATTGAGTTTTGGTGTTATACAAGTCCAAGTTGGGCTTGACTGAATGAAATTACGGATAGACTTTGTCAACAAATGGGTACGATAAGTTAAAGAAACACTCACTGCTAAAGTAGAATTCTAGCACAATTATGAATAGATATATATATAGAGAGAGGGAGACTCTTAGTCCACTACATTTAGTACTGATGTGCTAAGTTGCATTTGAAACAAATTAGGCTAACTCACTGAGTACAGTGTTAAGTCATATAATTTTATTGTGCTGTCAATTTTTTATTCTTTGCAGAGACAGCTGTCCATGTTAATTGTGATATGTGCCAATAAATTTAATATTTAAAAAAAAAAAAAAAAAAGCTGTATTCAAAATATTTTACTGTAGACATTTTTTTTTTTTCAAATCTGTTTTATTCCCATTGACTTATGCATCATTGTTTGTTAAAACTCTATAGAGACATACATGTTTTTAAAATATAAAATGCTTGTTCTGTAAGTGCCATGAACATATATTCTTCTTTTTGCTTCTGTAGTTTTAGGATCTTTCCAGAAGAAAGCAAGACCAGTCCCATGTTTGGAATCAATCTGGGAGTTGACAAAGAAAATACTATCCGACTTGGAGACCCTGTGTATGCAAAGCGCAAGATGACATAAGCACTAATTTATGTCAATCAGAATGTTCAGTGATTAGATGTAAAAGAGACCAATATTTTTTTGTGCCATAAAGCTTTTGACAGTCCCCTATAATATTTTATGTAAAATATGGACAAATACCTTGATAAGTTGTAGTCTGGATTTTTATCTAAAGCTCGTAGCATTTTGCTAGGAAAAGGTGCAAATCATTTAGATGCATGAAAGATTTGAGATTTTGGGAAGTCAGTATGAGGTCCCCACTCTTAGTATTAAATGTAACCATGAAAACATGTTTTAAATTTATCTGATGTACGTATTTTGTGAATGATTTATTGCATTTTAAAAAACTCTTAACATGCAAAATCAGATTTATTAACATACCCATTAATAAAAAGATTATTTAGTTGAAAAAATTAAGTATTCAATATACTCTTGCCCCAATAATTTAATTGTTCTCTGGATTTTTCTTTGTTTTTTGTTTGTAAATTGGTCTCATTTAATTTCTCTACATCTTGAGCTAAAATTTGTCTTCCAGAAATTTGTTGAAGAATCTCATAAATTTTTGTATGGTGACTTCCTTGCCTTTGATGTACAAAAATCTACATAATTATGTATTTGGCAATGTTTTCAAATAGGCAGTTGAGCTGAATATCATGTGATTTGAAAGTGTTTTTGATTGAAATATTCATTGATTTGGAGATATATTTTGCTTCCTGTCAATTTTTAGAATGGAAAGAGGTTTATTTTTTTAGTATTATGAGGGTCTTGATAAATTATTTATTATGAAAAATATATGCTGCAGACTTACAGCACCCTCAACCTTTGATTATTCTTTGGCCTTTGACAAAGTAAAACATGTAGAGCTGTTTAGTATGCTAGAAAAATTAGACATTGATGGAAAAGATCTGAGAGAAATTAGAAATGGAATCAAACTGCATCTGTAAGAATTGAAGGAGAAATAGTGATTTCAAATCCATCAAAAGAGACGTGAGGCAGGAATGTGTAATTTCTCTTGATCTTTTTAACAATATAGTGAAATCATCTTAAAGAATCTTGATTATATTTTAGGCTTGAAAATAAATGGAGAGAATCTTAATAATTTCAATTGTACAGATGATACAGTTTTAATAACAGAATCTGGTGAACAACTCCAGAAACTTCTAGATACTGTAGTTTTAGAGAGCAAAAGAATGGGCCTGTCTTTGAATGTAAAGAAGACGGAATGCATGGCATCTCAAAGAAATCTTCTAACCCCAAGTGCAATCTCATTAGCAAAGGCAAACACATCAAACAAGTTACAATCTAGTTTACCTGATAACATCAGATGGCAGATGCACAATTGAAATAAGTAAAAGAATAGCCATGGCCAAAGATACATTCCAAAAATTGAAACCAATGAATACTGGCAAACAGAAACAAAAGTTTGAAATCCAAAATAAGGGTAATGAAAACATATGTATGGTCAGTACTTTTGTATGTTTGTGAGTGTTGGACAATTGACCAGATGTGGTTAATCAGAAGAATGATGAGGATATCATGGACAGTCCAATGAATTGATACTGAAAGAGGCTATCTTGAGCGATCATTAATTAAAACGGTAAGATAGAGGCAACTAAAGTTTTTAGGCCATATTTGCCGACACAACAGTGTAGAAGACTTAGCAATCACTGGGAATATTGATTTGAAGGTAAACACAGAAGAGGTAGACAAAAAATAACTTGTATTGAAAGTCTAAGTCATGGGCAGTAGGCAAAGGTAGCAACAACAACTTTATGAGGTTAAAAAATAGGTTTGAGTTGAGGAACATGATCACCAATGTCTGTTCCAGACAAGGTACCTGGAGAGAAAGACTTTCAGGAAAAAGCAAAAATATTTTATTTTAGCAAGAGACATATTCAAAAGTCTTGTTTCTTTTACCAATTATCCAACTGCACTTATTTTGTGTTCACTTTCTAATATTATTTAAATCTTTATATTTATTGGACAGAGACTTGATTGTACAAATATTTTGCAATTTGTCGAAGAAAAGACATCATTGAGTTTTTAATTGTCATGCACCTAACACTTCACTGCTTAGGGTAAGGGTATCATGTAGCAGATTTTCTATCATCAAAGATTTTATACAACTCTTTTTCTTTTTTCTTTTTTTGGCTGTGCTTTAAGCATAGAGGTCTGCGGTATTTGACAACAATCATAGCTTTATCTATTAACAGTTATTTGAATGCTGTCCCTTTGGTATTTTAGGGATCACGCAAGATAATTAACACACTTTGACCAAGCCTGAAATGAAAAAAAAGTCTCAACAAGCAAGTTGTAATCTGCCGTATATATTTGGATGAATAAGGCTACTGTATAGATGATCCTGACTTTATAAACCCTGATTTTGAACACAGAAAAAAAAATGTCAAGTATGGGACTAAGGTCTTTGCTCTAGGCTTATGTCTAAATCTTGATCTATCAATGTTGATGGTGAGTCAAATAAATATAACTTATTTGGTCACAGCTCCCAGTGTAGCTGTTTTTACCTAAATTGAAATCATACAAGAAGAGCAATTTACTGTATAATGAATAACTCTGGTGATAGCTAGAGTTGTCATTTCCTCAGATACAAAACTGGGCATAGAGTTCTAAGTATGGATCACAGCATCAAGGCAGAAATTATGATGGTTAGAGATCCTGTGTTAAGAACTTTCACACACAAAATTCAATTAGTTGAAATACATATGGCTGAACAAAAATATGCAAAAAAAAAAACATTCACAAGAGTGATTTTGTTTGAATTGAATGATCTAGGGGGAGTTAATGCATTATGGAATCATAATTGTGTCAGCTTGTTTAGAAATTCTTAAACCTTGTCCAAAAAAAAAGAGTTGGGTTTTTTTTCTTGCCCAGTTAGCCCAGAATGGAAACATATAGAGAAAGAAATAGTGAGATATTTTAAGCCATTTTTTTTTCTACTTTGCATACTTCAATACACAGCAATGGGCATGTGAGGAAAATTTCATGATCCTAGTTGTAATATCATGCGCAAAGATTTTTTTAAAAGAATATATATATATATTGGAACATGTTTAAACCGAAATTTTAGGGAGTATGATTTCTGTTTTGCTTTAAGCATAGTGCATTAAATAAGATTAATGAAGGAGAGTAACCAGCTCCCAAATTATTAAGTTAAACCAATCCCACCCATTGTCACATCACAATGTAAATGCACATGCCTATCCATGAATCTTTCTCTCTATCTCCTCCTCTTTCCTTTCAGTTAAGAGGTTCTTGCGCTTGTGATTGATCTAGAATTATAGGGCTTTCACAATTTCATCATCGCTTAAGTAAGTTTTCCAGTCCTGAAGTCCTGTGCTTTTACAATTTAAATCATCTCCTAAGTTTTCCGGTACAGAAGTCCTCAACAAGAGAGATGGCTTTATTACCAGCTGTGATGCAAAAGAGTTTGCTTAGCTTTGTGCTGACGTGTAGAGAGGTGTCTGGCACTGTCCCGCTGTGTAACTGAGTGTTGGAAGAGAAGGGATGGGCGGGTGTGTGTAGTGGACTTAGACCTAGCGTGACACTGGGCCTGGCCTGCTGTACCGGTAACAGTTTTGGGTTTGCATGGAGTAATGCCTGAAACAAAGAGAAGGGCAAGGTGTGTAAAAAAAAAAAAATTTTTTTTCATGTGTGCGTTGGACAGTGACTGGGCTTTCCCGTTAGTTTTTATTTCGCTTTAGCGATAGTAAGGCAGCCAACGTTTTCGGTTTAGCACATGATTAATAAGAAAGAATAAGGGGAAAATAGAAGGATCTTCATTTTCTTTTTGGTTTAGCCGTTTTTTTTCGGTTTAAGTGTGGTCTATGATCATAAATTAATGTTGTGAAAGCTGTAAAAAAAAAGTATTCATAAAACTTGCCAAAAGGTTCTCCTCTTCAAGGAGATTTGTGTTGCATTTGACTGCAATATATATACAATTATTGTTTTTCAATTATTTAACTTGTGATATCCTGCAGGAAAAAAGTTATGTCAGCCACAAACATCTTACATTGAATATATATATATATATATATAAAAAAATCTATCCTGTGTCTGAGAGTTAAAATCAAAATTAAATATTGATGATGCACAACTGCGTAAATTTCAAAAGTTGTAACAAGGTTAGCCTTCAGAAATATTTTATTCTCTTTCCACCTCTCTGTTTTGATAAATTTAGCAAAAGCTCAGTGAATTTTAAGTGTTTATTCAGCACCTCTTTGTATTATAGTAACTCTGAAGGTGATTGGTCTATAATGTGGGATAATTTGCAGCATGTTCTTGTTTAAGAAGTGTTATATAAATATACAATTTTCTAAAATTAGTCATGGGCTGGTGCTTGGTTGCCCATTATCTTTTTAAAGATGTTTTCCATATATTCTGCCGTTTTCTTTTTTATACTTGAAAAATTTTTACCTTTTTCCTACCTCATTATTCAGTTTCATATGTGTGTATTTACTTGTCTCCAAAATAAGGCTTTATGTTTAACGATCGGCTTTGTGCCATAAAAATGAAGAAAAGATAAGGATGTATTGTCAATATTTAAAAAATGGTTAAACTGTAACATGCTTTTGAATGTTTAAATAAATTTTTCTGAATTTTTTTTTTTTTTCATTAAACAATTTCAGCAAATTCATTGCTCTTGAGTCTTTCTTTTTTAAAGTATTCATGTACATCACTTTAGTTGCTGCCGATAATTTTCTCTGATTTTGTAACTTTTGTTTGTTTCTTTTATTGCACTCTATTCCAGAAGAAATTTCTAAAAATTAAAAATTTCCTTCCACTTAGGCAAGAAAAGTTATGTAGAGTTTAATGATTATGAATTTCACACTCAAATGAATGAAATTATATCTGAAAATGGTAAGGTTGAGGCTTAAGTCATAATTGTACATTGTGATTTTGAGAGTGACATGTTTGACCTCTCCTGACAAGTGCAATGAAACTTTGAGAATACTTGATTACATGGTGCTAATTTAATGAATGATTTTAAAGAAAAACACACACTTTTATTCCCATTAAACTTTCTTGAGAAAAACTGTGTTGAATAAACTGGAATTTATATTGGTTTACGCTTTGAGTCCTTATAATTCGATTTTCTGATATAAATAAAGGTTCTTCGCAAAAACAGACTTTCTCTCTCTTTAACCCATATTAAAAAAAAAAGTGTCAGAGAGCCGTATGGGATTATTAAAAGCCAACACATATCCTCATATCACTTATTTGGTTCAACCATAATGGCCAAGTAGAGTACAGTGTTGAGTCTTGAACTGTCAGGGTGTATAAATTTTGTCAAGCTTCCTTAGTTTTTAACAATTAAAATCTCAGTCTATGCATGAAGCATAGGGGAGGGAGACAAAGTGAGGGCGAAGAACAAAGAAGAGAAGCAGGCGCGAAATTGACCAGCTTAAGCCTAATCTTGTGCAGTTGGATTTGAGATGGGAAGGATAGGACCTGTCTAGCTTTCTCATTCCTCTTACCGAACATATGATTGAAAGTGAGCAAAGGCCCGTTCTCAGTAAAATGCCTATAGGCGCACACTATGTAACAATATTGGTTTGAGGCAGGGTGCTGAATTAAGAGAGATGGTTTATGATTTGAGCAAGTGCCGCAGAATTCAATAAAAAGTACCCAAAGCAAAACCGAAGGGACTTTTTGTAAAATTACATTATTAATTATCAGAGAAAACAATCTAAGTACAAATGTATTATGGTATAGATCGATTCTATGTGCAAATGTACAGTACATTATCACTACCCATTAAAATTCATGCCTCACTCTTGATTTTGTCATGTCGACTCTTCTTCAGTGTCTCCTGATATTCGGATATATAACCAAATTGCACTGTATAAAGTTGTAAAATTATAATCCCTAAAAGTTTGAGTGTCGGAAGCTAAAGAATTTTCATCCAGCTAAACATCATAGTATTACATGTATTAGCTCCTTGCTGACACACACTCTTCAGTCTCTTTTAGTTTTACACTCACATCCAAAAGTCTGAACCCTTGACCCACACCACCAAATCATCATGACAGAACTTGTGACAGACATTGACAGGTTGTCAGCCACACTCTCCACCCCCACAGTATTTCTATGAAAAGGATGTAAACAAGATATGTGACTCTACCTATCTGCCATTGCAAACTTAGTACTGTGGCAGTAGCACTCCCACCGTCAGCTCTGGTACTACTAGTTTCTCAAATTGATTTCTTAATATAGTAAGCTGCGTGAGAATCGTATTGGTCATCAAAGAAAAAAGATATATCTCTGACTCTACCAATGTAAGTAGAGCCCAGCCCTCCTTATGCCCCACCCTAATTAACTTGCAGAGGTCCTTGTCTATCCCAAGACAACGGATCATCATCGATCATAACAGTTTCCATTAGAGCATGTGTATAAGTTGGTGGATTTTCTTCTGAAGGATTTAAAAAAGGCAAGTTGTGTACTTATAACCTTTTATATCTAGCTCGCATTTATTTTTGTCGTGAGATCAACATGATCAGCACAGTCCATCACCCCCAACTTACATATATGATATGTAGGCTACTATTTTCAATCGATGTTGTAAAGGTAAAATATAGGGGCCTGTCGTTTATTCTTGGACAAAAATACAACAGAAACAGCAGTGAACAGAGTGCTTCTACACAAAATAATAATAATATTTGAGCATTGTAGGATTTTTACAAATTTCAAATATTACATGTACTTATACTACAATACACCTCCATGAAAAACTGCACGTCATTTCCAATCACGCTACAACACATACAATAGCCCTTACAGTGATCCATAGCCTCCTCTTATGCCAACATACTTCCTTCAAAGGTGAGGAGACGAAATAAAAATCTTTATGAAGTATCAGTGCAGATACCATAGGGATATTTATCAGCAATTAATAGTTTGTTGAGAATAAAATGGTGAGACAAGATTGTCAAGAGTAAGAAACTTAGAAATGTAAAAGTGCAAAGAGAGCAAATACGTTTGTGTGTGTGCACTAAGGAGAAAAAGAGAGAGAGAGATTTGGTTTTTGTATAGCCTGTCCACAACAAGATGATCTCAGGCTTTCAGATCCTCTGACAGACCAGGGCGCCGGTGACAGAAGGGTCCCAGCAGCGAAAGAGAGAAAGAAGAGAGATGGAGAGAGAAAGAGAGAGAGAGTGGGTGAGTGAATGATAACTTAACACTTATTAATCATTGAATGTGGCACGTCAATGAACTACATAAAATGAATCGACACAATAAATTAAAACACAATACTGAGCATAGAACCTGATGCTCTATATTTCATTTGTTTATGCTTGTTCCTCCCAAATGAGTTAAACCATACAGTAGTTTTTATTTATTTATTTTTCTCAATGCTGCTCATTTGATCTTCCTTGAGGTCAGCAATCAAATTGTGAATTTGAGAGAGCTAGCAAGAAAAAAAAAAGACAGGAAAAGTGTGATTGTAAGTTATTGCATTCTATATAGCCCTCAAGCTGCACCCAGCATCACCTTTTTTTCCATCTCCCATAGTTTCTATTTCTTTTTTTTTATCTCTTCTCTTAGCAGCTCTTTCATGGGATTTTTCCTTTATCACCAGTGTGCAGCCCATACTCCTCTCTCCCCCTTTTCCAATGTATCTCTTTTTTTACCAATGCTCTGCAATGTTACCATCTTATCTCAACTGACATTAAAGATAGTTAACGAAGCTGCTGAAAGCTTAGGAGAGTTTTATACGAAATTGCCACGATTGTGAGAGCTACCTGGTACATTCAATTGAAAATTCACTCCTATTCGCTTTGCCTTTGGATTTTTATTCCAATGTGTGACTAATATTTCTTATATGGTAATAATGATATACCAGCTGCCCCCCTCCACACACTTTTTGTACCTTCTGGAAACAATAATATAACAGTATTGATAATTTCATGTATATCTGAGCTAGTTCAATTGCCCATTTTTAATTCTTTTGTTCAAAACATGCCATTTTCCTCAAGCGCCCTATACTTTCTCTCCATCGCTTTCCCTTCACTAATCTTAGATCTGTCGTGAACCCATAAATGTCATTAGCCTCCAACACCTTTTGCACTTCAGGTTTTGTCTTCCCTCCTACGTTAGCCACAGCTCTCCCTCTCTATGTTCTGTTTTCTTCCCTATTATGCTGTGTTATATCTTATGCTTTAGCATTGTCCAGCTCTGTGATCACTGCTACTGGTGAAGCCCAAATGAACACAAAACATAATAATTTCAATTAATCTTTTTTTTTCCTTTCTTCAATAGAAATATAGGAATATTGTCTTTTACTTTTACTTTCATTTTACAATGTACACAAATCTTTTGGGAAGATATGTATCAAAGACTTCCACAAGAACAAAGACTGCAATGCAAAATTTTCTCCTTCAACTTTATTTCAAAAAATTTTGTGGCAGTTCAAATGAGGTTCATACCTTCTAAATTTTATTTCTTGCAAATAAGATTTTAAAATATAAAAACTACTTACGATTCTCAAGTTTTCTACTTTTGCAACCCTTTCCTTCTTCAATTTTTTTTTACTCATTATTTTGGTCTTTTTTTTACAAATCTGTAAATTAATACAAAACACAAGTCAGTATCAACAAGAGGAAGAGTAAAGACAATTAAAAAAAACAACTTAAATTACATCATTATAGACATGATCTGTTCACAAAATATTGCAAACTGTAGCAGTTTAATATAAAAAGAAAGAAGTAAATACAATACAAAGTCACACTTTTTAAGAACAAAAACATGTTACCGAATTTGTTCCGCGATCACAAATATTGACACAGCCATAGTTTAAAGTTTTGGTATTGTGACTAAAGTGAAGAATAATACAGAAGGCATATAGAATTTTGCACTAAAAGATGGTGACAACTACATCAGCACACTAATACTGCTTTGGGGGGAAACATGAAATATGACAAGGAGCATTACAAACTCTGATCTTGTATAAACCAGCATCAAATTGCTCATTTTTACCAAAAAACAAGCCGAAGTTTTCAATTGCAGATTTCCTAATAAAAGTGTGTAAACTGCTGCTCAAGCTAAAAACAGCATCAGACAAAGCTTAGGTTCAAATAAAAATTATATACTCTATCGGGTTTGAATGAATGGTCTTGAATCTTTGACTTGCATAGGTAAACAATTCAGCAAAATAAAAAAAAAGTCAGCTTTAAAAAATCCAGATAGCAAAAAGCAAGAGATACTAACAAGAATTTCACATTCTCATACACTCTCATCAAGGGATGTATTATTTACAACAGTCTTAATGATAAAAAAAAAAAAAAAGCAGTATAATTTGATATGAAAATCAACCTATTTAGCTCAAAGATGTTCTATTTTTAAAAGTTTTTCTTTTATTATCGTTTTTTTTTAATTTTGTTACATATTATACCAGTTAGCAAGGAAACCTGGAAACGTTTTTTGTTTAAAAAATGATTGAATAGGCATAACAATTGTTCATTTTTTACATGAAGGAAATCAACTTGTTTTTCTCTATATTCCCCATTTCTGTTATTTCTCCAGAAAACTAGTATATCGAAATTTAGGACATACCCATCACCCAGGCAACCTGTCTGCATACTGAAGATCTATTACTATATTAGGCCAGAATGGCAGATTTCATCCTTTCAATACCAGTAAGATTCAAGTTGTGCTCTACATTTGTCTTGGCTGGTGGGTTCAGCTTCTGGCGCACATCCAGGCATTGGTTGTCCAACCGCAGGGAGTTGGCTTTCAGGGCAATGTCATCATTGAGCCTCTGCAAGTTTTTGTACAGGCCATCCAGGGCATGCCTGAAGATTATTTGAAAGAATATATAAGTATTTGTTGAAGTTAGTGCCTGGTAAACTGTAAACTCCAAGAGCTTCTAAAAAGACCATTAACCAAATAGATATATCAGTTTGGAAGTCTAGGAACTGTAACTGATTGATAGAGAAGAAATAAAAGGGTCTTGAAAAGCTGACCATGTTTACCTGATGATGATGATGATGATGAAAATATGGTAGCTGGTTTTCAAGAGCCAAATCTGTTTCAAACCGTTTACAAAACAATGAAGTTTTCTTAAATGAAAATATTTATTACCCTGTACTTATACCTTTTCTATGAAACACTAAAGCTATATCTGTAAATAAAACTTTGCAGTTTGTTTGGTTTTTTTTTTTTCCTATGATTGTGTTAGTTAAGCAGCTCTGCATCTCATAGATAATGGACCAAAAAGTTAATTATCCCACATACACAAGATATTGTTAAACAATTATGTCACACCTTTTATCATTCTATTGATGAAGTTTGACCATTTAAATTTTTGTCATTGTAGATTAGTGAAAAAAATCAAGCTAATGAAGTATGATTAGATTGAGACAAGAATTTTCTTTGAGACATCTTCTGGAAAAATTATTTAACATGTTAAAAAGAAAAATATATTTGGTTCCCCTGTGATATCCTGCAACAACATGAGGCGAATTTTTAAAAATAAATTGCGGCATTGATAATCAATAACCCAAGCGATCAAATTTGCATCATGATACAAGAATCTTTAAAGTCTTTTGCGACATATATAATAGCATTTTTTAGCAAAAACTAATCATTAACTTACTGAGACTGTTTGAGTTTCTCTTCAAGAGCATGTTTTGAAGCATACAGCTGTTTCACTTCATCCACAAGCCCATACTGTGGGGCATCACGGCACAGCTCAACGTTGGGTCTGTATGTGCGGTTCTCTAGCCTAGTCTCTGCTTTTTTGGTTGGTCGTATCTTATTGCGGATAGCCTCTTCAATGCCACGTATGTCATTCTCAAGTTCAGCAATTTCATCCTCAGTCTGCGCACAGGTGAAATGGATGGAAATATAAAATTTTAAACCTAAATACATATGTTCATAAAACCCTTGTCAAATATTGTAAAATTATACCACAGTCCCTTGCAAGTACATAATGGTTGTGCAAATATACTACTGTTCATGATTACTTTCGGGGCATAAAAAAAAAAAAAATCATGTACCAAAATTATGTTTTTAAAGAATTATAAAGACATAAAAAATTTTGAAAGCTCATTCAATGTATTTTAAGGTCTTTTTCTTGTCTTCTCCTAATAACTATGTTTTTGCCTTTAATACAAATGTTTATTCTATCACCAAATGTATTCGTTTTTATTTACAAAAAGCTCACATTCTTCTTCTGCCACTCCAGCTCGTCCTTTGCCCTCTCAAACTCATGAATGCGTTTGCGGAAAGCATACTCTGTTGCCTGCTTCTGGGCCTCTTGGTCATTAGCTGTCTGCTGCAGGGTGTGGTGAATCTGCTCACGCAGACGGTTAGACGACTTCATTTCTGCTTCAGCACGCTCCTTGTTGTAGCGACTGAAATCTTCCCATTGCTGAGGAGTGGTACTCCTGAATGAGAAACAGAAAGAAAAACCGGTTGAAAAATATGGTGCTCAATAGAAATAATCGAAAATCAAAGCCTACCCACTCCCACTATTTTCCAAGTGATTGCAGTGACTCGCAATTCTCAGGGCATTTAACTAGAGAGTAGTGACAAGAATAAAATAACCTTTATTAGCTTTTTATTAGCAGCTGTGATCATTTCAAGATTTATACGATTAGAGATCTTTATAAAGAATAAAAATGTCACTTATAATTGATTCAACATAAATCATACCGTACACTTAAAAAGACTTTTCCAATAATCACACAATCTAGTTATCAAAAAGTTACAATTGACACAAAGACACAAAAAAAACAAAAAATAGAAAATATGAATGAAATAAAACTCCTTTAACTCACCCTTTAGGCACTCTCAAAGCATCAGGCTTATAGCTTATGTTGGGTGAGCGATCAGACAGATTGTACTGGTCAATGTCAATACCAAGGGCAATGTTTTTATCCTGCAGATCTGCTTGTACCTGCTGTCTAGCCTCTTGCAACAGACAAAGCTGCTCAAATGAATCAGCAATGCGTTGCTGCAGAACTTTCTTGATACCATCAATAACCTCTACCTCCTTAAAACAAAGAGCACAAGGAAAGAGAAAAAAAAACATTGCAGATTTCAATTATGTCTCCTCCTATTTATATTTAATTGCTACTATATTTATTTTTCTTCACCTATTCTGCTTACTTTCCTTATTTAGAATTATATTCCCTCTCGGAATATGGAACATTTTTAAAAATCATTTTCTTTTAATTTTGGATTTGAACTTCTATTTTTTTTTTTATCCAATAATTTTGTACTGGTTCAAGTAATACAGTTGTCTTTGGTTTTTTTTTGTTTGTTTTTGGAGGAAAACATTTAAATGCAATTCTGAGAAGCCGCCTACTCTCAGCTTGAAAATTAATGTCTCTTTAAACCATAGTCCATGAATCAAAAGACTAACAGGAGGAGGTTTATAGATGAAAAAAGAAACCAAATGATGAGTATGATAATTCTTCAATTCAAAAAGATGTATTTGGTGTATTTAAAAGCTTAAAAACCTTGTGCAGCTGGTTTTCTGGCTCATCCTGAACAACATCAATATTTCTGCGCCCCTCCCTCAATGTAAGACACTCGATGGCCACATCTGTTGGCAAGTTCTTGGCTTCTAGTGCCTGCTCTGTAAGCTCTTTAGCTTCTGACAGGTCAGCAATCTCTTGGTCAAGCTGACCCAATGTACGCTCAAGAATCTCTTTCCATTTGCGAATGTGATCCACTCGGTCTGCAAGACGCACATCATTGGAATATTGGTCCCACTTTGTCTGATTGTCAGTCTCATTTCGCAAAAAGCGTGATTCTTGTCGCACCTGTTAAATTTTTTTTTAATATAAAAAAAATTATTTGAAAGGAAGAAGTAAGAAATATTGGAAATACAATTTGTTAAAGAGTGATTTTTGCATAATATTAATCATCACAATTTACTTTTGTACAGCAAAGTCAAAGAGGCTCGACCAATAATATAACATATCTTTCTCATAAAAAAAGTAGAAACTGTATTAATTTATGCTCTTACTGCAACATTTAAATCTTATGCATCAAAGTGAATCTTTCATGACTCAACTTGTTCCTCATCAGCTAAATTGTTAAAATGGTTTAGCTTAAGAAAAATTTTACTAAAATTTACATTGTCTGAATAGGATAGCAACATTGCTTGATTCCACATGGCTTGTTTGTACAACATGTTGGTAAAAGCAACCGAATGGTTCAAGAAAATGTAAATGTCCTGACTGATCAAGGAGAGAATTGTGGTGCCATTTTTTATGGCCCAAACTAACCACAGAATTTCTCAATTTCCCGAAAACACAAAAATACATACAAGATCATAGTGATCTTGAACTTCATATGCATGTACTGTCATGAAATTTGGATAAACCAAAAGTAATGAAAATCTTAAAGGTAATAAATAAACTAATCACAATATTCTTCGATTTTCAGACAGTGTAAAAATAAATGCAAAATCATAGTGAGTTTGAAGCAGATAAGCTTGTATTGTCATGTAGCAAAATAAAGCAGTATAGACAACTTTTGGACAAATCAGAAGTGAGGCCAGTCTTAGAGGAATGAATGCAAAATTTGTTTACATATAAAAGCATGAAGGATTATTTTATTGTTGAATTTTGACAGCTTGAATGGATCGAAAGAAAGGAGAGAGGAGACAACAAAAAGAAAGAGAGATAAAAGATAGCAAGAATGATGGGAGGAAAGTGGAGATAATCATTTGCTATAGGGCAAAAAGGTTTTAAGAATGGCAGTCCAGAGGCAGTAGAAAATGGCCTAGATATTTAAATTCACCAGATAATAGCATCTGACAAGAAAATCAAAGAAAAATCTCTTTAAAAACTGCATACTAAATAGGAGGCAAACAGAGAACACACAATTGAATGGCAAATTACCTGATGGGAAGCAGACCTCTGTCGCTCAGCATTTGTTGATTGTGTATAACACTCTGTAAACCAGTCAGGAGGCTGGTGCCTTACAACTTGCCTTACTTCCGTTGCCATTGCTTTCATACGAAGAAAAAAAAAATATTTAATTGAAACCATTTTAAAAGGAAACATTAAGGACTGCGGTGCCCTTATTTTTCTGAAAATTAGTGCTCAATTATTCTCAAGAAAGGATTCTGAACCAATGATTAGTATTACTGTAATAAGACAAAAATAGCAAGCACAACTGAAGTAAGCACCTTTTTATAAAGCCTGTTTGGCCTCTTTAGCCATTTTTTTATAAGGATACCAGTGACTGTGTTTAAAGCGTCAACAGCAGTAGTGATATTAGGTATGGGAAGCAGCAGTAGTGAAAGTGAAAGTGTAGAGGCTGCAGCAGCACAGTACAGCAATAGCAGCAGCAGCAGTATTAGTGGTGCAATAATAGAAGTAGTAGTAGTTGTAATAATAACAGAAAAAAACAAAGAAAAGTCTACGGCCAAAACCTAAATGAAGGTTGCCTATCAGCTTTTACACTAATGACAACAGTGTTGTATTATACATTTTAGTTGAACCTATTATAACTAATATCTATCATGATTGAAATATTTTAAGTAATCCAAAAGAAGATCTAGGCTATATTACAGAGAATTAAATTTCACTCTAGGCACTCCATATTCACATTTCACAGAGAGTATGTTTTTTATCACACCACTTTGTAATTTGTAAAATATCCAATGAAGAAATGGCAGGACTTCTGTAGAAAATAATGAACCACCCATGCAAGCTGGGAATTAGGCCTACATTTGACAAAACTTTTGTTTTAATAGATCGAGTCCTTCCGATGGTAGTTTTTATGAAGTGTGATAAAAAAAATCAATGCCTCGTATAAGCCCCTTGAAACAACATGAAATCTCGTAAAGGCTAGCATGAGGCCTAAATATCTAGATTAAAATGCATAGGTCTTAATTCTAGATCTAGGTTATATCGTGAGTTGGACATCTGAAAAAAAATCAAAGCTGGAAGGTGATTTAAACTTCTATTTTAGTCACTCAAGACTTGAATGCATCACTTAACCTAAAAGTGAAATTTAATCTCAAACATTTTTTGAGAAACTCTTATTAAATGCCTACCTGTTTTATGGTGTTATTTTCTTAAACCTTCAGGAGACTCGGGAACCAAACCTTCTGGGAAACTAGTGCAGAGTGCGTTGCTACCTAAACAGCCGATGACAAGGGCAATTGTCAACTACATGTTCATTGGGCAGAAAAAATCAATAGAACCAATAGAATTTTGTTTTGCAAAGACCATTGTAACAAGTTGTCATGACGCTTTCATTTTGTTTCCTGTTCCGTCCGTCACAGGGCACAGAGATACGTAACAAATCGCACATCGCGGCCGAAATAAACAGTGAGAAAGTAACCTGCTGTTTTGTACACCTACCTTTAGAAGAATAAAACAAGAATAAGACCCAATTTTCAATGACTGTTTCTTTTTTTTTTTTTTTTTTACAGAAAATTATTATTTGGTCGTCTCCAATCAACATAATTATATCTTAATTGTTTTTTTTTTGTAATAACGTGTTCAAATTTTTAATAAATAGTGTTGCAGATAAAATTATGCTGTCTAATGAAAGAGAGAGAGAGAGAGAGAGAGAGAGAGAGAGAGAGAGAGAGAGAGAGGAGAGAGAGAGAGAGAGAAAGAGAGAGGAGAGAGAGAGAGAGATTGATTTTTATTTTATAGCGGTTACAAAGTAGGTTCAGGTTCCTACATAATTGAATTAACACGCAAATAAATATCAACGTCAAAAGGTAAAATTTCCATTTTTGAATATGGGTCAAAAATAGTGAAACAACTAAGTAAAGTAGAATATTATATAGAAAAGGGCTATCCTTTAAAAAAAAAATTGAAAGAGAGAGCGTGAGAAAGAGAGGGGGGAAAGAATGAGAGTGGAGGAGAGAAAAAGAGAGAGAGAGAGAGAGAGAGAGTGAGAGGAAACAAAAAAATAGATAGACAGAAGGATGGTGCAAGAGTGACTAAAGAAGAAGCAGAGAGAGAGAGAGAGAGAGACAGAGAGACAGAGAGAGAGAGAGAGAGAGAGAGAAGGGGAGGAGGAGGGTTGAAAGAAAAGACTTGTTAATGGGTATGCATATGTTAAAATATAAAATCTGTACGTTTCATGCTTTCTTCCACTGCAATATTAATTTTTTTTTTTTCACATTGCAAATTATTATAATTTTTTACTGCTTTATGTATTACTGCAATGATCACCACATAATGAAAGCTGAAAATTTGTCTTTCTGCCAGTCTTTTAGCATAAATACCATTTTGGAGTACTTTTTATACTTCAGTGTTGGGTCATGAAAATTGCGATTCTCTCTCTCTCTCTCCCTCCCTTCCCCCCCCCCCCCCCCCCCCCCCCTCTCTCTCTCTCTCTCCCTCTCATTTTCTCTCTCTCTCTCTCTCTCTCTCTCTCTCTCATCTGTTGTTATAAAAAAATATTATAAAAATGTTAGAAGTTCAAAATTTTGTTTTATGTCCCCTAAGCTTTGCACGAAACTTATGCGGAGATGTAGATATAATAGATAAGAGTGGAGGTTGTCATTACACAGAAGGGTTAGTGGAAACGCTAAAAGTATAAAGTGCAAGTCTTGTGCTGAATGAATGAAAGATATGTTGCTCTATTTCTTTTTAGCTATAAGTTCTTATTTGTTGTCTTTGTGGCTGTTCATGATAATTTTGGTCCTAACTTTAGCTTGAATTACAAAATATAGACATGTAAAGATGACTTTTTCGATCATTGCGCACTTTGTAAGCAAACACAATAAAGAAAAACTTAGTATGTTGCTCCTTAACATACCACAAAACACAAAACCAGAGCTGATTGATTATAAAGATAAAGAAAATAAATCGGCTGATAAAAAGATTGCTTAGAAAATCCTAACAATGAAGTAATCGTAATCGTGAATGCATGAAATTTTTTTGTGTGCTTGTAGTGGTCGAGTATTTTAATATAAAAACCATTGGTTTTGATCATAAATCCATGGTAAATGCCAAGAATGAAGCATTTGAATCCTACAGTTAAAATAAAAGAAAAACCACCAGCTTAAACAAATATGAACACAAAATCAACAGAACAATAGTGCATTAAAACGTTTCGCTTTCATTGACTCTATCAGTTGATTCCAGTGTAGAAAACATAACAACAATGATGCATTACGGTTCACAATAGTAAAAAAAAAAACCAAAACAAAAAAAAACCAAAAAAAATTCCGATAAAAATACTGAAGCTTTGTTTGTTATAAATCATTTAAACTACCCAAACTCAATGCCGGTTTTCATCAATTCTCTTAGAGATATTCTTTGGAAAACAAAGTTTACGCATCAAACTTTTATGCTATTTTTCTCTCTCATTAATTCTGTCGTTTACTGACACCCCTTTTTTTTTTTTAAGAAAATATATCTACGATGACCCCAATGCTTGCGTGACTCAAAACAAAATGAAGAAAGTCAACAAAGTAGCATTTCAATTTGAAAACCACACTGGCCACAAAACTAAATGGAGATAGGCTTGGTTGCATTTTATAGATAAATGCATTTTAAGATGAAGTTTAAGTTTTTAAAACAGTCGAATTTTTTCGATATGTTGGTCTTTGTTGAAAATATTAGATCTATGTGGAAATGATGTGTAAAAAAGAACAATAAAAGTGCCAAAAGATAAGACTTCAAGTTCCATGTTATGCACATACTTTAAAACTTTTTAAATAAATCTAAAAACTCTTTCCATTTTGAAGACGAAAGGTCAACTGTAGATTTTCGCCTAATTTTATAGGAAGAAGTTTGCGTTTATCGTATGGAATAGGTGTTGATTTGCTGTGCCATTCAGGATAATTTTCAAAACAATCACATTTAATAAACCACAAGTCAGATATGTACTTTAAACAGTGCTCAAATTTATTTTGAGTGTTTTGGTACCATTTCAATATTTGTACCATGGTTAGTGATTCAGCTATAATGTTACAAAATGAATGTCAAAAATAAAGCCTAAGTAAAATGTTATTGCGAAAAAATAAATATTGTCACTAATCAGTTTTCAAATATTTTAACACTGGCGATATATACTTAAAATAAATAGAAACGTTTTTTTTTTTAAAGAAAATTTTGTTTTCACTTTACTTGTTACGTAAATAAATTTAGTACAGGTGCCTTTTTTTTTATCAAAATGGATGTCCCTTTGTTTTGGTGACGTAAAGTAACAATTCCTTCCAGTCTGAGGTAAAAATCTAAAAATTAATGCTACGAGGCATGCTGCATAACTATGTATCCTTTGAAGCACTTGTTTTGGCAGCAGTATAGTTTGAGCCAAAGCAGAGTGGCTATGGAAAAGAGAACAATATCCAACACAATAGGAACAACATAGAAACGGGTGTAAATAAATTCTTGGAGTGTAATATAATTAAACAAACTTCATCTCTCTTTTTTAGTGTTTCTAACTGACACCCATCAAAATGAAGCTGCTTACGTTGAATCCCATTCAAGTTCATTTTTTACCATGATCCCGTTGCCTTTAGAAAAACGAGTCTTCTTCTTCAGGTACCTTGTCCGAAACGGACATTGGCGATCATGCTCCTCAACTCAAACCTTATAAAGTTGTTGTTGCTACCCTTGCCTACTGCCCATGACCTAAGATTTTCTGTGTACCTCTACTGCGTTTGTTTTCAATCTTTTCAGTGATTGCTAAGTGTTCTAAACCCTTGTATCGGCAAATATGGCCTAGAATTTACTGTTGTTACCTCAATGTACAAGAAATAAATGTTTTCAATTTTTAGTTGTTTCAATGCTTCAATAACAACTCAGACCTAATCCCTTGCAATGTTTTTTTTTTTTTTCTGGCTTACTATTTCAGGTTTTGAAAGACGTTCAGCTTATTGCTTACCAACTTCATATATGTAGTCCTCTGCTGATTCAAGTCTCTCTCTCTCTCTCTCTCTCTCTCTGCATGTCTCTCTCTCTCTCTGTGTTTCTCTCGCTCTCTCTCTCTCCCCCTCCCTCTCTTTCTCTCTTTCTCTCACAGTGTGTCTTCCACACCTCTTTCCTTTTTACTCTGTTCTTTTCTATTTGTCTCTCTCTCTCCCTCTCTCCCTCTCTTTCTCTCTCTCTCTCCCACAGTGTGTCTTCTACACCTCTTTCCTTTTTACTCTGTTCTTTTCTATTTATCTCTCTCTCTCTCTCTCTCTCTCTCTCTTTCTTTCTCTCTGTGTCTTTCTTGCTCTCTCTTTCTTTCTTTCTCTCTCATTTCCCTTTTATTTTATCTCCGTCTCTCTTTCTCTCTCGGTATCTATCTTTCTCTCTTCTCCCTTTTCCTCTACAACCCTCTCTTCCTTTATCTTTCCTTCAATGCAGACCCTCTCTTTTTTTATTGAGACCCACACGGTCATGCAGAGAAGGTGACAGTGTACGGATGCAACATAAAAATATCCGTAGATATATATATGTAACCTGAAAAAAGCGATATTAGTATTATGGCATCAAGTTGTAAGAAAGTTTGATTTTTGAAAAGAAATTCCAAAGCTCAATGCATGGTGAGATTGGAGATGTGGAACTTATAAGTATTAAACTATTTTCCACGTGCCGACCCCCATATTGTGTGAAATTTCAGCCGGCACTGGTACACACAAATATGAAATAAGAAAAAAAAAAGTATTGCCCTTTTCTAAGCCTTTGTTTTTAGTGTTATATAACCATCGGAATAGCGCCCCTTGCATTTTTTGTTCCTTCCTATTCTTTGTGAAACTGAGTCAAAAGCAAGAAAGTCATATGACTTGGCCCGCAAAGAACGAAAAGTCTTCACCATATCGCGGGCAAGAATGACAAGCGACTGGAATATCTTTGTAAACAACCAACCGCTTAACTTTGGATACATGCTCTCAATGTTGAATTTCACTTTCACATCTACCCCCATTCCTATTAAAAGACCCACCTTGTTTCTTCTAAGCCTTAAGACATACTACCTACACACGCTGATTATTATTATTATTATTATTATTATTATTATTATTATTATTATTATTATTATTATTATTATTATTATTATTA
>BLXT01004484.1:858385-869902 GCA_019648995.1 Plakobranchus ocellatus
ATTATTATTATTATTATTATTATTATTATTATTATTATTATTATAACTATTATTATTATTTATTTATTTATTTATTCATGCATTATATTTTTTAAATTTTATGTTCAGTGAACACGGGGCAAGCTTTTTATTTACCGAATCTTTCCAATGGTTTTAATACACACCTGCTATAATAAATCTAATTTGTATAGCTGTTAATTTTCTATTTAGTCTGAATTTTTTTATATAGATCTAATAGAAACCCCTCAGTAGCCTTGACCGGGCAACAGTTAGTAGTGGCTAGCGTCACTATTCAAGTTCGGAAATAAAATTAAAAATAGTATTGTGCAACAAGGCAATAGGATGCATATGATAATGTTCTTACAATTTCCTCAATTCGTCTATCCCTCTCTTTTCCTCTCTTTTTTTTTTCTTTTTCTGTCTATCACTGCTCTCTCTTTTATTTATATTTCTCTGTTTTGCCTTTCGCAAAAGAGGCGTTGGTCTAAGTGGCACAGTTATCTTGGATCTTTTGAACTTAGTGCTAGCTTACTTCGACAGTTTTTTCTACTGGCCTGCACTAGCCCCAAGAACCAACAGACAAAGACATCGCAGTAGTGAAACAGTGAGGGCGAGTGCGTAAAAAAAAGGTTCTCTAAAAAAAAATTCAAATTACATTTTAAAAAGTAACGGAACCGAAAGACGTTTAACGGACTTTGGACTGCATAAAACAACCAATATCTTAGTTCACAGTGGGATGACACAACATTGTTTCACTAGCCACAAACTTTGACATCGCCCATCGAACAGGAAGTTAAGAGATGGTCCAAAAAAGAAAAAAAGTATATGAAACTTCATGTCATCAAGAACTGCAGTCCAGGGGTGGCGCGGTCAAGGTTCACGAGAATATTGCCTCAGACGAATCAGCACGCGCACAAAGAAATAATGGTGGTTACTGCTGGAGTTTTCTTTCAAAAGAAACTATATCCACCTTTTGGGAAAAAATTAATTATTTGCGAGCTCTTATAAAACAAACAATGGCGCACATCTCTATCTCAGACAACGACGTCTTAAATATCAATAGCTTTACGTACAGTTTGAAATGTAGTGATAAATTTTCTTATGAGGCTTTTTTTCTCACTCGGATGAATGGCAATATTAATATGAACACTTTTTAAAAAAAATGTGCTGGAGCTCTACATTTTAGATGGTCGTTCCAAACAAAGCGAGCGAATTACTGATGAAAACTCGGTAAGAGAATTGTTGAAATATTTTTCACTCTGTTAAAAGCCATTGCAACAGAAGGGAAAAACCAAACAACAAAAAACGACGAACTCAAAGCCGTAGCCTGCCTTATGACATACATATAAAGGGCATGTACAAAGAATATGTTTCAAGATATGGTACAAAAACTAACATATACTTCTGTGGCAATAGAGTCTAGATCTAGATTCAGAGCGGCTGATATTTTGACTTAGCCTTGTTTACATATAATATTGTTTTAGTTTTTAGATTTAGGGACTTTAGGTACGAAAACATTGTTAGAAGTTGTTAGAATGTATCCTGCAGACGAGATAAGTTGTGATGTTTATGTATGAACAAGAGAGTATTTGATTGGTCAATATTTTTAGCTAACCTTGATTATATAAGATTTTAACTTCCACTCTTTTCTGGGATGTATTGTTTGTACCAAATTCACCTGTGTATTATTTAATGTATTGAATAACGAACATTTTCTAAAAGCTGTGGGCAGTTGGTATAAAAGAGCGCTGAAATATTATTGAAGAGATCACAGAGAGATAGATCTAAAGAATTGTGATTTCTTGTTCGTGTTCTAAAAATGTTCCACATTTAAATTCATAAACTTTTTATTCGATTTTTGGCAAGATTAAGGGTGATTATTGTTCTTTAGTCTATTTAAAAGAACTCCTTGTCACAGTCACTGCTAGCCTAGATTTATCATTGGTATCACAAAGCCATTCATGACATATTTGGCGACCCTAACGAGATAGACAAAGGCAAACGCAGTAGAGGTAGACAGAGAATAAGTCATGAGCAATGACAAGAATAGCAATAACAACTTTATAAGGTAAACTGAGAATAGGCTTGCGTGGAGGAACATAATCGCCAATGTCTGTTCCAGATAAGGTACCTCATGATGGTGGTGATGATGATGATGATGATGATGATGATGATGATGATGATGATGATGATGATGAACGATACAGACAAGGACTCTATTGCAATTTCATAAATCCAACAAAAGAAAAAAATAAAATTTCATAACCTAGGCCTACTAATTCCTCCGCTCTTTTTTTTTAAAGGCAGAAGCAGCAGCAGCAGCAGCAGCAGCAGCAGAAGCATCAGCAGCAGCAGTAGTAGTAGTAGTAGTAGTAGTAGTAGTAGTAGTAGTAGTAGTAGTAGTAGTAGTAGTAGTAGTGGTCGTAGTAGTAGTAGTGGTAGTGGTAGTAGTGGTAGTAGTTGTTGATGTTGATGTTATTGTTGTTGTTGTTGTTGTGTTGTTGTTGTTGTTATAGAACAAACACAAAGAAAAGTCTATTCGCTTCGTATTCAGAAAACACCTCACGCAGAGAAATATTGTAGTTCATACCAGAATAAGCACTTCCCATTTATTATTTTATCCATGGCAGTTATCTCTCCTGATAGATCTAGATCTAGTGACTGCTAGTACTAGACCGATGCAAAACACAGCTGGAAGTGGAACAGATCAAGCGCACCGAAGTCTAGCCGAATCTAAGAATAAGATTAAAAAAAAAAAACTTTTACAAAGCTAACCCCTGAAGCAGAGAAACAAGTCATGATACAGATCTAGATCTAAATCTAGGGTAAGTTATAGTATGATGACAATCAAGGATAAATTATTCTTCACACCCATCTACTAGATCTAAATTAGTGCCTTCAGTCATTGATGAAATGAATAGGCCTATGGCTAAGTCCACCAGTATTGTTTACAAAAAGCAATATTAATGTCAAATTTTCATTTTATTTTCACACTGGTTAAACTACACAGGTCTTAAAGAGCAATATTTGATCTTTCATGTATGAAAGTTTCAGACCTTGATGAATGCTCAAAAACTTGTGATTGATGATGCAATAATGTCACTCAAGAACGTGAGGAATGTGACAGTGATGAACAAAAACTTAAATTCAATAAAAGAACACCTGAAGTACAGAAGTATACATAATGTCTGTACGTGATTTATTTCCTTAAAAAACACCATGAAAAAAAAATTTGTTAAAAATCTATATTATATGAAATAAGAGCTATAAATCGGGAGGATTGTTACTTTTCATAAATGGACAAATTTTCCTTTTTTATTTTCTCTCCCTACAAAAAAAATCTATTTAATTTTAAACCATCTGACAAATAAGACATGGAGAGAGCAACACATACAAAGATTCCTAAGGAAAAAAGAATGTTTGTATGAAAAATATTAATTTTTTTTTTTTATTTGTGAGGAATGTTTCCATGAAAGCACGGACAAACATGGTACTAATTCTAGCGTTACTTATTTTAGTATTCCAAAATACAGATTCCTCCATATAATAGTATTAATATGTTTAACAGGTAAACCATGCAATTTAGCACGTACTTGTTATCAAAATTTTAACAAAAAAGTGTAGGACTTGTAATAACTGCCAATAATCTGAAAAACGCAAGGAATGCCACAGAACAAAAAGTAAATCTCCAAAGTGTTATTTTTCGTCATCTAATACATTTATCTGACTGAAATGGAGTCAAAAGATTTGAATCATGAGTATTTAAATAAAAAGAACCTTTGTGAGGAATAACAACAATTTAAAAAATTTAAATCAGGAAAACAAGTGTCAGGAATGCTACTTAGACAGACCAAATTGCCATCCTTAAAACATTCCTCACATGTCTTCAATAACTCTAGATCTATACAATGTTATGATGTTCTTGATCAACATATTTATTCCTGAACACTTCAAATCTGTGAAATTACACAAACGATAATACAAAATTTATCGATGAGTATATTTGTTATAGTGAGTTATGCCAAGAACGTTCGCTGGATGAATTTATCGTAATTACCCATCTTTACTTTCATCTAACTTTATGACTAGAGTAATGACTAGACCCATGCAAAGACCTGTGCACATTGTTTAACACATAAACAATGGTTTCAAAGTATTAATAACTCATAGGAATGCATTAAAATGCATTTAATGCCCTCCAAAGAATACTTCCTTCGATATAGTAAGGAACGTTTGCTTATCTTGTTTTAAGGACGGCATTTTAATTTTACGACTTATGGGCACAGCCATGTTGCTAAGAAGCAGAAGCGAGCGAAAATGCCTTTTTGACCTGCATAAAAAATATGAGGCACTTGTTCCGGTACATTTATGAAACACTCTAGGCTTAGCCATGTTAATTTTTGTGAGGATCGTTCTCCATGATATTGGACGAATGTTCAGTGCTTGTAAAAACCAGCACAAACACAAAAATTTAAATCGAAAGCTGAAACCCTGGCTTACATTTATGAATGGAATAGTAAAACGCAATTGTTTTTGCGGCATTTGTTTAAATACAGCATTCAGTTTTTTTGGGGTTTTGGGGTTTTATTTTTTTACACAAAATGGACGAACGGTAATCACGTTCATCACGGGATTTCAGCAGGGCAGAACTCTGATTATTTTGTTTAGAATTATTTTTTTACATCCGGATAGGATAGATGGGTTTTGTCTTGCTTTAATAACACACATTGTTAATAGAAACAGCTTAATTTAATACATTAAAACCAATGATAGAAAATCGACTCACGGCCTTGTTACTTTCAATAGGACAAAAAACAGCATTCTCATGACAAAACGTAATGCAAAGTCTACAAAAACTGTTTTGAACAACTTTTTAAGCTTAGGCAAGCTTGCTCATTATCAATCAAACATATTTACACTAAGTACAATTTTTATTATTTTGTTGACTAAAATAAAACAATTGTATGTAAACAATACTGGTGGACTTAGCCATATAGATCTAGATCTAGGCCGTCGGTCAAATAATGTAATATTGAGAGCAACTTGATCGATATTTTCACATTTTTTTTTCATTTTCGACAGCAAATATTAATAAATTTGTTTATACACCATATTGAATAAAAAACTAAAAGAAAAACATCATATTAGACTCAAATCATGTTCAATCAAAAATAACATTTGGCCTATTCTCGTTTGTTGCACTTGCATTTGTAAATACGCTTTAACCGTGTTATTCTATAAATGATGAAAACAAGGCAAGTTTTCAGTAGTTTTCTAAAAGTTTACGAGATGGATTTGCATATGAACAAAACTATTTTTTAAAGAATTGACAATTTTTTGGTTAATTTTGAAATTCCTCAGTAAGGTTATCTAAAATTGCCTTCATTTCGTCATCTATGGACTAACACAGTTAATGTGTATTTACAGACGCAATTGCTATAAATGCAAGCAATGTTATTGTTGAACATTTGAGTTAAATAATTTACGCACCTAAAATACACTTTTACCAACAAATTAATGTGAGATGGGTCTATCACCAGAAAATTTTAAAGAGACCACTTTATATGGTGGCTGTCTTTTTCCGGACATGAGCCCGCATAATAAAAAATGATTATTCGGGCACGGGTTCCATAATTTAAAGGCTTTTGAATCACATATGACCAATTTTACTGGAAGTAGTGTGATCACAAAAAAAATTCATTTCACATAATTTTTCGTTTGATGGACAAACAATGGGGATGCAGCACAAAACTAATTTTGCATGAATTTGTTATTTAATGCTATTATAAATAATCGTTTGTTTGTCGCCCCTGTTAGAAATTCGGACAGACAGCATTTACTCAGGGATGAACCTGTAGACCTCTGCTTCCGTCCAACTCAATGGCGACTGTTTCAGATTAATATAATATGAATAAAACACATCTTGGTGTTAATTGAATGTGTCGATATTGTGTTTTGTTTGTGGGGCCCTACTGCAGGAAACTGGCATAGTAAATTTTGAAAGAGGACATTGAAACAGGTAGTTTAAGATGAAGATTGTTCAAATCCATCCATAGAAAGGCCCTGAATAGTTATTACAAGGTTTACCAATAATGTCTGGTGTGAATAGATTTATTCACTTTTTAATCAGCTGATGCGCAGATATGTCTTATGGCTTACATTTTTGCATTCTTTTGATTTATGACAAGTTTTTTTCCCTCAAATTAGATATAATTTAAAGCTGTCATGTCAAAAAAAAACAACTCGGAAATATATCTAACATCGGCACCAGACCTAGTTTGCTCCCGAATCATCAGTGCGTCACTTAAAGTTGCATTGCATTGAAATTTTATGTGAAGAATGTTAATTTTTGTGTGGTAGATCAAATAAAAAGCCGAAAGTTCAGTAGTCAATTAGAAATTAGATAAATAGATCAAGGCCCTCGATAATGCTGTTGCATCAAACACCTACTGGATCTAGATCTGGTACAACCTAGATTTAGATTGGCTAAAACATTGAGAATCATTTTTTCCCATAGGTCGTCCAATTCAATTCAATGCAATAATTAGCTAATTTGCCATGTGAAAGAAAAAAGATAAAAATGGATCTATATAAACATTCCGAGAAAAACTTCAAAACTTATTAGAAATAAGTATGTTTACACTACACCGACATCAAACTTTGCAAAGTGTTGAAAAAAGAATGTAATCTTCATTTTTATGCTGTTAAAAACTTGTCATAAGCTTATGAATGGTTTAAAACAGAAAAAATTTTAAAGAAATATATTCGACAAAATTGCGCTCTGCCTTTATGCTCTCTGTGGTCCAATCCTTAGATAACAAGCAAAAACAAAAAAGAGATTTTTAGACATATTTTAATATAAAATTGGATGTTATTTAGAAAAAAAAGCGCTTTATGTATTGGATCTAGAAATGGTGGCATAGGAAATTGTGTGTCGATACGTCATGATATTCTAAATTTTAAAAAAAGATAAAAGTTACAATGTATTTTTTATTATTTCTGCTTTCATTATTGAGAGAGTGATTGGAAGCTTGGATAGTGATAAAGAGAAAGATGGTCTGGTTTCTGTGTATAGCCAACTGTAACAGGCTTTTAGGCCCTCTGCCTGGCCAAGATGCAAAAGAGAGAGATTTATTTAGTCTTTTGACGAGAAAAGTTTTAGAATCTTTGGAGAAATTTCTCGATGCCGTCTCAAGTTCTTCAAAACACAAAAAAATTGACCCTGCTTTCTGATAAGCATGTTCAAAATGAGAGGGAAAAAAACTTAATGAAATCGTCAAAACAGGTATTGATAAACATACCCCCTCAGAAAAGGATACATGTGTCTAAGAAAAATCAAATTCGTGATGTCATGGAAATATCCGTGTCCGCATACACCCTTTGCTAGCTGGCATTTTACATGCAGAATCCAGTGCAATCTTAAAATTGTCAAAAGTTAATATAGTTAAAATATGAGAATTTTTACGATGTGTGCCTTAAATTCTGATACAAGTTTTATTGCAAAATGGCTTTCTTTGCAAAATGAGCCCACAAAGAGTTTCAAAGCAAGAAGCCAACTTCCATGTAGGCCTACTCATAGCCATATTTCGATTATAATGACAAAATGGAGGCAATTTGAGGTTATTGTTAACATGGAAATCTTAAAAATATCCAAAGATATTAGATTGGAGAACAGGGCCAACGACTTCTAGATTTTCCTTTTTAAATATCAGATACTAAAGAAATAAAGAGGTTTAGGACAATTTAGTTATAATGTATATAACACAACATTCACATAATGTCTCTTCAATTTTTCACTCATGACATAATTTTGTTGGTAGCTGATGAAGGTAGATCAGAATTCGTTGGACTTGTTCCCAGACTATCCCCATATTAGGGAATATAGGTCACTCTTTGTCATTATATATATTTCCAGTGTATTTCGTGCATGTCTTCAATGAGAAAATAATGGTATGATTGTGCAATTTTATTCAGAACCTTCAGTTTTGGTTTGTGTCTAGATTCAAGGTCTAAATACTAACTGACATCGTAGATGACCTATATTAGGCCAACTTAAATTGGAGAATGATTGCCGAGTATGGAGACACAGGGAAATAATAATTATTCCATCACATAACATAAGAGGCAATTTTAGGCAGCTGCAGATGAATTCAAAATTTAAAAAAAAATTGTTACTGCAATTGAAAAATATTTGTGCACATAAACAAGAAGTAGATGTGTATAGATCTACATTTCAATATATATGTCTCATTTCACTTGCTTTATGATATTATTATACATGACAGGTTGAAAAGCAGTCTGGCATTAATCAATTTTCTTTTCTTGTGTGCATGGCAAAATATTGCCAATGTGAGTTTAATCCTTCCAAGCTATTTAGGCCTCCATTTCGTCAAATAATGACATCAGGGAGGATAGACTTCAAGGCCTGATTTTTTTTTTCAGGTTCATCAAGAGGATGTCATCTTTAGAATTGATAGCTTTCCAAAACAAATCTGGTGTGGAAGAAAATTCAGCTTAGCTCTATCTTTAATTTTCTCTTAAACTCCAAAGACTATACATTATATATAGATCTAGATATGTGTAAAGATTTCTGATTACTGACAAGAAACTTATAATTTTCTTTTTTCAAAATCAAGAAAGATGCAGATATATTTAGAACTGCACTAATTAGTTTAAATTGCATGGAAATTCTATCAACTGAACTAATTAGAGCAGAATATTATCTTTAACATGGCTCCCAAAATTTGGAATTTGAGACACCACGCAGGCAATAGAGCCAGACTTTAAGGTCAGGATCAAAACCTTTTCTTAACATCTAAATTCATAGTTTTCACCCTTGTTACCTGCAGTTATTGCAACTCTTGCCAAAGAAAGATAACTGGAAATCTAAATTCTATAATGTATGTGAAGATGTAGGCTAGATTAAATCTACATATAATATATATATATAAGAATATATATCTCAAAGTTGTTTTGTTAACAATCAATATGGTAAAGAGTCATACGAATGGCTTCGTGCTATAGGTCGATTAAAAAAAAAATATTTTTCTTTTCTTTATACATATGTATTGTATTATTCAGGAATAATATATAATATAACTTTAAAAAAGCAAGATCCCATTCAAGAAGCACTACAAACAACATATAATCTAGGATCCAAATGAAACGATGACTACTGAATTGATATATAAACAAAGTAAACAGTTTCCAACGAAAATGGGAAGACAAAGTAGTTAGTATTATATACATGTAGTGTAATTTCTCGTGGTCAACAATTTACTTTGTAAACATACATGCCGGGTAGGAGAGAACTTAAAATTATAACAATTTTATTTTGAATTTGTTAAACGATATTGTTGAATTGTAAGTTAATTAATTAAGTAATAAATTAATTATGACCATTCTATTTTTTTTTTTTTTTAGTCAAATTTACAGACCAGGCTGCCGTATGTTTTGCTTGTTGTGAAGTGAAGAAGCTTCTTAAGTCAGTACTAATATTTTCTGCTTCTCGCCTTATTCCCCCCATTCCCCTCCCACTCAACTCAACATTTGAACCACTCTTAATTTCTCTCCCTCCCGATTTCTTCTTTTCTTACATCCATCTTGCATGCCTAACACACTTTATTCACTAAATTCTGCTTTATCAAAACAAAACAACATTGAATAATAATAATAAAAAATCTCCTCCTCCTCCTTCTCCTCTTCTTCTCATTATTATTACTACTACTTTTATCACCACCTTCATTATTTTTTAACTTTGTTTTATTTTAAAATTTTATTTTTCATGCAATTGCAACTTTAAAAAAAACACCTCCTTCGTATATTTTTTAACGTTAAATATTTGGGAACAGTTAACATTTGGCCCTGTCAGTGGAAATAAGGAACGAGAACTTGCATACACGTTATTTGAGCGATTTTCAGCGGCCGTGTGCATCGTCTTTTTTTTTGTTTTGTTTTTTTTTTTGATTGTTTGTTTTTGTTTCTTTTGATGGTTTTGAAGCCGTTCCTTTTTTTTTTTTATCGTTAGTCACCGATGCTCAACGTACGTGTTGTTAATAGCCCACGAGCGAGTTCCCCTAGACTCCCCGCGGGATGCTCAATGACTCGTGGTTCAATCGATCCCTATAGATTACAAGTGCAGTTGTTCATAGTTGAGTGAGGTGTTTTGCTTCATATCGCGATCAAGGGACTAGAGTGAGATTGTGATTGGAAATGGATTGTGGTCTCGCATAGATGTGTGCATAATTTATGGAGGTCCGCCTGCTAGTAATTAGGCAGCCCTGAGTCTGACTGGTTCAGTTTGCAGAAAGTGATCAGATCTGAGGTCAAAGTAGAAGAAAAAAAAAAAGTGAAGTTAAGTTTTTAACAAACGTAGAGAGCTTAGTATAGTATATACATACTTAAGCGGCGTCGTGATATGATTTCTGTAATTTTCAAGGAAGCAGACTTTTAAAAGAAACAAAATTTTGACCTACACCATGTGAAAGTAAAAAGAAATCTATGGTCTTTGCTAGTTTATAGTCGCATTGGATCATTTTAAAAAGAAAAAACAATTAGAAGATAAATTATTCGTTCAGGCCCATCTTGGACATGAAAGTGGACCTATCAGTATCACTCACTGGTCATGCAATCAGTGACAGCCTGTGGTTTTTTTTTTTATGACTTATTTTAAAAGCAGCCAGTTTCAGAAATTTAAGTTACTGTGGAGTAGATTTAATGCTCATGAGTGCTAATGACAGATAAAATTAAAAATAACAATTTAAAATTTATGATACGGTATTATAGGTACTCTCCTCAGCGTAATGATTATTCAAAGCGATGACCATGCAGCCTCTTTTCGCTTTTCACTCTGCTGGTAAAGCAACCACATGGTGACCTCACTATGTTCAAAACAACCACAGGTGAGTCGCGTTAGGCCCTATGTGCCTCTTTGTATGAAAACGGCTTTTCTGGACACTTATTTTCACATTTTTTCCACGGTTCTGTGTGCCGCTATGTATGAAAACGGCTTCTCTGGACGGTAATATTCACATTTTTCCTCACAGATTTTAAAACTTGTAATATCTTCGATTGATTTGTGAGCGAAATGATAAACAATAGTTTTCTGGTATTGATTCGCTATTTTATAACTCCACTTGCTTAGTGAACGAACTGATAAGCAATAGTTTTCGGGTATCGATTCGCAGTTTTTATTGCTCCGTAATGGGCTGCCTATTATTGTAGCTTTTAAACCTCGTGGATTTGACTTTTGCTGCAGAATTCATCAATACTTTGTTCAATAACAATAGTAGCTCGACAATAATTGCTCGCATTTTTGCGTGTCAGAAATGTTTCGTGTCGTGTAACAAAGCTCCTTTACTTCTTTGAAATTGGCCTCCGAGCGGACTTGAGGTTCGAACAGTGGTAATCCACCGCGAAAGTATCCTGCAAATTTCAGGGCGATTGGCGTTATCTTAAGTGGAAACGTTATTGAGCGAGACATTTTTAGATATCTAATGGTTGCGTTAGAAGGAAGAC
>BLXT01004484.1:915390-926153 GCA_019648995.1 Plakobranchus ocellatus
CCCCCCCCCCCCTTTTTTTTCAGATATGCCAGAAGAGCTTGACACATTTAGCCTCACTGATCAATTTGAACCTCTTGATTTTGAAAAATGGAAAATCTTTATCCTCTAAACATTCCAAGAGCTATAGTTGAATATAATATGCCTATCCATAAAAGACTGGGTTACGCTATAATGAAAAGTAAATCTATTTAAAATTTGTTTTCATTTCCAAACAGAGAGAAAAAAAATGACATTTTTAGAACAGAATCATACTATATGACTCATACTTATATGAAATGTTGACTAAAATATCTAATCATCAAAGGAAAAAAATGAGAACTTTGAGTACAAAATTACACGAAAAGTCTTACTTCAGTTATTACCTGTACTTCTGCATTTTGGAGTTTGATAGAGCTCTTGATTCCACTCTTGAAAAGTATTTTTACAAAATTGACTTTTCTTTTTCTTATATTAGCCTTACTTTTTTACATATTGAGACCTGTATTTTAATTGACAAATAATACATGTATAACATAAGTGCGTAGACTTAAAAATGAAAGTGGTTACAGCATTCTATACCAAAATATAAATGCCCTGGTCGTCTAAGCTTATTACAAACATAAACTAATCACTATATTCAAACGCTAAAAGTGTACTTATCATTATCACAAATAAAGGGTTTGCAGTTTTTTGCGTACGTTCGACACCGGTGCGCGCTTCCCGGAAGACCCTGATGACCCAGCCCTGGTGACAGAACTGATGTCCGAGTCCTTAAAATCCCTGGCGATATTCATCCTGCCGTTCCCGCTGCTACTACCAGACGTTGAATTTGAATCATTTCCACCACTACGTCTTTGTGAGGATTGAGGCCGATTTTGCTTACTCTGCCTGGTCACCTGGTAAACGTCCCCAACGCTTTTAGAATGCAGAAACCGGCGATTCCCTGGCCCTGCTGTCGTTGGTGAAAGCGGTTGGTGGCGGGAGGGGGACTCAGGAGGTTTTCCTGGCATAAGGGGATTGGACGACCGATTGGAGGAGACCATACCCATGTTGGAAACCGTGGTTACATTTTCGGAAGAGTAACGACGAATTGGAACTGGAGGTGGATTTGTTGCTGGCGGGGCGGGTGGGTTGTTGTTGGGAGATTTTATGGCACTGGTGGGATTGGCATTTATTGCTGAAGAGGAAAGGCGTTGAGTTACTAGTAGATCGGGCGGGCGAAAAGGCAATGGAAGTTTGGGTGGCTTTTCTTTACCAGAGTTTTTTCCACTGCCTGAAGAACCATTTGTAAAACCATGTACAGTATCATCAGAGCGTCTAGAGCCCGCAGCTTCAAGGTCTAAGGCAAGCTGAGCGGGGTCTCGCGGCTGGTATTGTGCGGGGTAAGTTACTTTCTCCCCAGCCTCAAGTGCCCGCAGCCGTGCCTGAAAATCGTCCAGGGGTTCATAGGCTGGCTCCTCCCAGTAGCTCTCTTCATCAGAATCGTAAGTAAACTTCGATGTAGGCGGTGAGGGCCCTCCGTCTCGCACATATGCATAAAGATTGTCAATCTCATTCATCAGGCGCTCCTCGCGGATGCGCGACCGGACAGAAGCAGGTGTAGAGGTATCTTTATCCAATGACATAGAGAAAACATTGGCGTTGGGCGAACGTCCAGGTTTTCCTTTAGCCATAACTTCAGCTGGCATCTGAACGATGAGATGCAGCGTATTATTGTAATTGGCAATCATGCGGTTACATTTAGTGACCATGGTGCGGTAGAGTTCAGTGTCTTTCATAACTTGTTGGTTGGTGGCGGCCATAAGTTGCAAGGGTGCTTCCTTTGGCACAGGTAATAACCGTACATGGTTCTTCTCGATAGGACACACAAACGCCGTCTCATCGGTGTAAGCCCAGTCTAAACGAATAAGGCCTGTAAATTTTGACGGATCTACCTTGGGCCTTACACCCATGACAAGTTTCACTGTCAAAGGCAGGCGAAACCGCCGTACAATGTCACGAATAGAGAAAACGCCGGTAAAATCATTCTCACCAGCGATGGGTGTAAAGGTACCTTTCTGATCAAAGCTTAGGTAAATGATTTCGCCTTTGGAATCGAAACATCTCAATAACTTGATCTTTTTATTCTCAGATGAAGTGGGCAAAGATATTTCGCCATTGAGGACCAACTGCTCTCCAGCAATGACAATTTTCGTGTTGTCGAAAGTCGTCTCGCCGTCCTCACTTGGAAGGTATGCCTTAATGTTTTCCCGGACTAGGCAGCGGTCAGGTTTTACCTTAGATAGTTCGTGCACACTCATTATAGGCCGCGCCGACTTGCCGTCTTCGGATAAGAGCTCAAACCAACCCTGGTAGGATATCGGAATCGCCAGGCGCTGGTCCACTCCGTAGAGTCTGGAGTTGGCGTACAGGTTGTGACCCCCACGCCGAACGACATTATGACCCTCCACGCGCCGCAGGCAGTGGGCCAGCACCTTTACGCTCACGCGGACTGAGTGAATGAAAACTTCCTGATGCTGTTTCTGGAAGGAGAATTTACTGTGGCCTAACGTCATGTAGCTGCCCTTAACTACTTTGGCAAAGCCTGGCACTTGACGCCTTGAAGAAAAATCTTTCAGTGCAACCGGATCACCACCAAATTCAGGAGAAGGTGACTGCGGTGGAGGATGCTTAGGAGAAATTGGTTCATTCTGGTCAGAGCCCGAGGATGCCATGTTGGTTATTTGATTACCGGAGTTAAATCTATTCAAATACTGAGTCGACGATGAATGTTACAAAGCAAAGAATTGGAAAGTAAAAAAAGAAGGGATGTTTGAGTCAAATTCTTGAACAATAGAAACACCAAGTTTTAAAAAAGTTCTTTCAGAGGTGACGTTTTAGGACACGAACAAATGTAAAATCATGGTGGGAATCCATTTCTCTATGGTCTCTCAAAAAGCTGGTTGCCATCATCTCTTAACGACTAGTTATCTTTTTCTCAAAGGTTGCATGTAATATAAAAAAACCAATCATAATAATCAGAAATTGTGTACGCCAAACGAAAGTAAAGTGTGATTTGAATCGTCTATAACTGTATGGAGCGTTGACAACAGTTCCGTGAGCTTTTTCTGGTCAACATCTTGAGTGATCTAAAAGAGATAAGAAGAAAAAAATTTTAACAAGAATGAAAAACAAAATAAAAGCATGCATCAATTCGTTTGATTGGTTAATTTGAGAGTTTTTTTTTCGTAAATATAATTATGATTGATTACAAATATAATAATGGAAGCTCGATCATAGATAGGCTGTATGAAGGAGTCGTGACCTAACCTCACACCTCAACAAACACACTATCTGCACCTACAAAAGAGGTAGGCCTATCTTTATTTGGAGCCTCGTTAATAATTTTTTATAGCATAAGTATTGTTTTGTTTCCAAGAACCCACTCACTCCTTGGCCCGCACTGCATTACAACCTTGTCGTGGGTCAAAACAGTTGTGTTTCATGGGAGATTTTTTTTCCTTTCAGGGCAGATACCACAATACGACAGGACTATCCGGGACCTGCTTCGCCGTGTGAGCGCACATGCATTTCACTGTATTTTCACGTTGAGTGAAGCAGAGGTAGCATTAGTCATGTGTTTTGTTGCTTCATTATAGAAAAAAGATACGCTGTAAAGTATAGTATTGGTATATCCTGAGATTACCCAAAAATTACCTAAGAATCAGTTCTACGCGCTTAACCATTGACATCTGATGTTACCCACATCATGAGCATAGACTATAAAAATTAGATTGAAAACACTTCATCCATTTAAAAAAAATTTAACTTTACTATAGAGTGTGAATGAAGAAACAATTATCGGAACTCAAATACGACTGCAGGAAGCTTGAAAATTTAACAAAGATGATGTCAAGTGCCAGTTGTTAGTCTGCGACAAATTAGCCTAGTGCGGTAAGCAGCTCTAAATTTCTACCACCACAAATGAAAAACTCACAACCCCTCAGGACTCGATAGGATAAGAAAAGTCCTGATCTTTCGGTGCAGTACCTTACTCTATAGTTCATGTAAAACCAACGGGTGTGAGCATTGGTTGGGCATACCCCCAACTGGCAGGGGGTCTGGGGGCTAGGTAGGCTTCCAGCAGGGTGGACAGAGTCCCTGGTGGAGGTTCAGGTCCCAGTCTCTTAATTTCTAATTTTCTTCCTTAATAAAATGAATGCCCCAGAAGATAATCTATTGTTTTCATAATCACAAATTTTGCAAGTTCTGTACGTTGACGTTGAGCTCGATTGATCAGGAGCCTTTTGAAATCACTTTGGCCCACATTTAAAAACAATTACTAGATCAACACAATTGGCAAACATTAAAATGGAATGGAATTCAGTAGCTTCGATAATAATCTCAACAAAGAATAATTTGCACGAGAAAACAATATAGGCTATTAAACTATCCTCAAAGACAGTGAAATTTTGAGTCCGCACAATAGTTTCATATTGCCATCTAATTGAGTAACATCGTCACAAGAAAAAGCAGTCATTCCGAATTTGTAAATCTAATTCTGGAATTAGGCTCTCAAGAAAATGGCCTTCTTTCAGCCATGAACTTTCTGATCATTATTTATATGTTAATGTCACAGCCCTCACAGGGCACAGGGCAAGCCCGCTCATCACACACCCAACCTCTTGTTGGAAGAAGCTAATGGAATAAAAAGGTGATAATCTACTCCTAGTTGACAGCCTCCTTATTAAATGTACCAGCCGTCCTTATTACATGTACTGGAAGTTCGTTTTAATCATTAGAAGTAAGTCTTCCTGGCCCTTTTATTAACTTTGTAGTGTGTGGACCAAGATTACTTATAAAAAATAGAATATTATTATACGTTCTGGTTGCATGAAACTAAATTTTGGAAACGTTTAGCAGCGATCATACCTCATTAAGTATCTAATTATTTAAGAGCTTGCAAACAAAAGAGTAACCTCCAGATGATTCCAGAGGGTTGCCGCTGACTGCACAGCGAAAGGCAATGGAAGAGTGATTAGTCACGGGGATTCCCCAGGACAGGGACGATGGGACGAGGAAGCAAAAGTATGCGGGCGTGCCCTGCCCTCTTGACTGATGAATAGAACAAGACAGCGCTTTCCTTGATCATGGCCGGGCTCGTGCCTCTCGCTTTTTGCTTTTTAATTACAGGTCGCTGTAAAGGAACTTGGTTGGGCGAGCTACAACTACGGTAAGCCAGCAACCGGCAGCCGCATCCTTCGGCACAGTAGTAGTTGAGCACGCCTAGTCAACTCGGCATCTATGCTCTCTATGTTGGGGTTATACGTCAAAGAAGAGGGCGAATTGTTCACTATTTTTTTTTCTATGAAATTAATATTTTTTAAAATTAATTTATTATTTTGCTCGTTGCAGGCTGGTCAGGCCCCAGCCAATCTGGTTGGGCATTATCCACCCTGCCCATTGAGACGAGCCGTAGTTGTATAAAACGTTACAAATTTGGGAAGGGTTCAAGAAATGTGAAGTCGAGTTTACCTATCACTGCGCAACCAAAATCCTCGACAATACACGAAATATTTCTTTGCTAATTTTGACGAATCTCAAAATGGTTATTGTTTTTTATGCTCTACTTGAAGTGTTGTAATGAAATCTAAGAGACAAAAATAACTACTGCCTCAATATGAACGCATTCTCTCTCTCTCTCTCTCTCTCTCTCTCTCTCTCTCTCTCTCTCTCTCTCTCTCTCTCTTTCTTTCTTTCTTCATATATATATATATATATATATATATATATATATACATATATATATATACTTCTGCTAAAAATATATATTGGCTGATGAATAGGTGAGCCTTCAGGAAGGCTGATAAGGAAATGATTTAAATAACAACCAAAAAATATGCTAGTATTAAAATTAGTTAAGCATCACGTATGAAAGAAACGTCATTCTTTAGGAAGTGGCTCCCTCATGTTATAAGTGCCCCAGGCCCCATGGCCTTACATTTGTCTCAAACTTGGTCGTCCACAGCTTTCAACAGAGATATTATCAATGACAGTAAATATAAATTCCTCTTTAAACTGGATTTAAAAAATGGATCTAGTCTAAGATCTCAAGAGTTTTAAGGTATCGTAGCCTGATTTTCTCAAAAGACATAATCGTCTACTGAGATTTACACGCCTATACGAACAATTTAGAGAACACTATCCATGATAAGAGGAAAAACAAAAGTAATGCCTAAATACCGTTTCCCTCAGCCCACATACAACACATTTATGTGATTTGGTTGAGCTTTGCGTGATGAAGAGATTATGATCTCAAGTTTTTCGTCCTCGTTGGCTAATCTCGACTCGTTTACAGACACAGGGGAGGTTCATTGCAAAATCAAGGCAAGTTGCTCTAACCATTACGCTGGTGGCAACCCTTACACGTACACGTATAAGATAAGCAATAGTAACTTTCCTTTCCTTTACCCTTCCTTTTTGAGGGGGGGAGGGGAGAGTAGATTATATCCCGCCACCGGCGTCTTTGTCTGCGGGGGGGGGGTCCTAAAAGCCTGAAATCACATTATATGGACAGATTATGAGCACGAAAAATGATGATTTGTCTTCAAATGAACCTACTGAAACCATTAAAATCAAATGCAAAGCTACATTGTGAGGCTATTTTCAATAGATAATGCCAAGGCCAGTGTACTTGGACAGTAGACTGTGATACGGTGTGGCATGGCAGAGCAATGACTAATCTCTAGCACTAAAGGAACGTCTGTACTAAACCTATACGTGTTCTCCTTTTGGCACTTTTGTTCCTACGCTTTTTATGTATGCTTTCAACACTTTAATTCTAAGACTGGGCCGACAACAATTTTTTTTTAACTCTTAAAATACGCGCACAAAACAAGTTACATACATGTACCTCACAAGTTTTCTCTTTTCTTTTTGAAAAAAATTGAACGAGTTAAATAATTCTATCATGCATAGCAAGCAATAGGAAACAAAAATTTCCCCCCATCCCTCATCCGTTTTCTAATTGTATGCAGCACTGGTTGACATTATAACTTAACTTTTTTGGGTGAATTTTTACAAATAAAATATATTATCCTTCTCGTCTCAATGTGAAAAAGACTTTATTGTTATCATTTCAATGGTTAGTCATCGCAGATATTTCTTCTATAACGCTTATAAATGGCAGTTCATCCGATTGCGCTTAGCAGGATAAGTAGAAAACCTAGATAAATCACAATTTCTTGATAGCCAAAAAACTGGAGTGGCAAAGAAAATAACAATAATTGAGAGAGAGAGAGAGAGAGAGAGAGAGAGAGAGAGAGACAGAGAGAGAGAGAGAGAGAGAGAAAGGAGAAAGAGGGGGTGAAAAAAGAGAGGATGAGAGAATGAGAGAAAGAGAGGGTGAAAGAGAAAAAGAGAGAGAAAGAGCGAGAAAGAGAGAGAAAGAGTAAGAGAAAGAGGTAGAGTAAGAGAAAGAGTATTTGCTGGTATGCAAATATTCAAAAACAAGCATGAGCTTTCCCGAAACATTGTAAGAAATGATGATTTAATGGCTAGAATCAGATATTGAGTGAGGGAAAGAAGGAGAGGAGCAGGCTAAAAGAAAAAAAAAAGGACAAAAAAAATAACCTTCACAGTCATAAGCCAATAAAAACTCCAAGCAGAAGTTCATATTGCCCTTAAGAAAAGGTATGGCGTTTCATTCTAAAAGAAAAAAAAAGGATAAAAAAACAACCTTCACAGTCATAAGCCAATAAAAACTCCAAGCACAAGTTCATTTTGCCCTTAAGAAAAGTATGGCGTTTCATTTACTCTAGTTCTCTATCAGCTGGGGCCTAAAAAAATATAAAGCTGATAGTACATTTTGATTAAAACATCCCCTTAGGTTGGTTTGTGAAATCATGAAACTCCTGTGAATATCTTCCGACAGCTTATTAAAAAAAAAAAGTGTCCCTTTTTCCGAAAAAAAAAAAATGGATGGCTCATAAGACAAGGTGGGTGTTCTTATACTATCCCCCCTGGTTGTTAGTGATAGACTTGTGTGATAGTCCAAACTGATCAAACTATATATATTTATACATAATAATTTTAGAATAATACAATTTTGTGGTGAGAGATTCGTTCCATTTAATCAAACGCTTATTATTCATTCAAATTGGCATGGAGCCTATATTCTCCTTTTTTTTCTCTGTAAGCTTATATTTATTTGCCTTTTTAAACGATATATAAACTTATTTTAACGTGATCTTACTGTGAATTTGTATAAAGCATCCTTTTCCGTTACAAAAAAAAAAAAAGATATGAAACATTACTACATACGCCTACTCTTCCTGTGCGACGTGACAAAAGAAGAATAAAAAAAAAAAGACTCTACCTTTCCATCGCCATCGATATCATGTCGTGTGAAATACTATTGTGGTTTCTGAGAGCAGAGAAATGTTTTATTTTATACATTTGGCAGTGCAAATATAACCACATTTCCTTTGTTTCCTTTGGCTTTATATTTATTGAAATTGTAGATGGTAAGTGCGGCCTCACTGACACAGTTCACAAGTTTACTCAAAGGATTGATAATACCAATCTGTTTGGTCTCTGTCAATAAAGAGGGTATAGCACTGATAAGCACATTGTTCCAGGGCAGAAACCATTAAAGGATGGGCATCTATTGCTAGGATCTAAACCTGTAGTGTCTAGACTATGGAGCTCGGTTGCTTGGCTAGAATATGGGCAAGTTGTCACACACTATAAGGCATTAAACACTGGGACGTCGCATGGGCTTTTGAAACTACGTGAACTTAACAAAAAAGCACACACAAAAAAACCTCCACAAAAACTTGGGTCATTCATGAAATAGGCAAGGGCACAATGATTGCAACCTAGCAACCTACATCGTGGAAAAAGAGAGCGGAAATGTAGATTGTTTAGACTCTAGATCTAACTGGAGTTTTTGTAAGCATACAATAAAATAATAATCACTTTGGACTACCATTAAAATGTATACTCCACAGGATATTACAGAATGGCCGCAAACTTATTCATCAAACTGATAATATGCAATAAGGCGTGTCACAGCTGTGCAAGTGGCAAGGACGATCATCATAAACAATAACACTTGGGCCTATCATCGTGAATAATAAATCGATACGAATTTTAAATTTAAATTATTCCAGAAAAGCGTGTTGTCCAATATTATCCTATTAAATTAACATGGACAGAAATACATACCTTATATCCTTGAATTTCTATCCAGGAAACGAAAGTAAGCTTTCAAGTGGTGGGTTGCCTGTGTTACATGCTGGGCGTTGACACACATGGAGCTTGAAAACAACACAGCATGGTATCCTCCTCAGTAAACACTATACAGACGCAATAATGCAAGCTTCAGATGAGGTTGTTTTTTTTTTTTTTTCCCCCACAACCGTGTCCCTCCCTTTACACCACTCGTCCCGACTCTCGCCTGGCCTCGCCCTCCGTCTAGAGAACTGTTGATGACGTACGCAACACGGAACACACGACACAACTTAGGCCTTCTACTTCTTTCATATTGTAGAAAACTGTCTTTGATATACAGCTCTCTCTTGCCCACATTTTGTACCTGTCGCTGGTTATGGACCGTTCCGATTCTTTTACCGGTCCGACGAGTTCCTAATAATAGCACCAAGGTGTGATCGAGTAGCAGTAGGACCAAGGCTTGAGAGACGAAACTATTACACTCAGCTAATTTTTGTCACAAGCTGGTAAAGTTCATTTGTGACATGTTAATTGTGAAAGCTTTTTACGAATAATACCAATACTTTTATTCATTAGAGAAGCCGCTGTAGTTGCTTCAGAGCTTTTATAATCAAGCGCAACAGATCGACAGACAGAGATAAACATCTTTCATCCTATTTATTACACATTATATGACAAACAAAGAATACATTCCTCAGATTTTACCAGCATACAAATTTGCCTTTCGAACATTCATCCCTTACACACTGGTGACTTTTTTCTTTAATCAACTTCAACAACTCATAAAAAATGAGGGTTTTTTTCCCTTTCCTCTCAATAATTTAGACCTACCAGGTTCGAATGTCTATAGAAGGATTTTTTTTTCAATGTAATTTTTTTTTATTAAGTGCACCCCAATAGCTTATGATCAAGTTCCCGATATTTGATCAAATTCTTTACCGATCACCCAAATTGCTAATATTTTTTTACAAGCGAGGTAACCTGTCATAAAGAAAAAAATATATATATCTGCATTGTCTTTGACTGAAATATTATAAGTTAGCCTTATTATTCTTTCTTTTTACGCATTTGACTAAGTGTTTTGGGTTTTTATTTTATTTTATTTTTTTTGTGTAGGCCTATGTATTTCTTTTTCTTTCTCTTTCATTTATTTGTTAATTTATTTATTTATTTATTTATAAATTTAATTTTTTGTCATTTTTATAATTAGGTTTTCTCTCAGGTTCAAATTTATCATAAGCCTGTTAACTCGGGCTCATGTTGTCTTAGGTAAAAGACAATTTTTTAAAACATAGATTTAAATTTTAACCCTTTTTGATGATATATGTATTGTAATAGTTTGTCTTTGTTTTACATAAAGTTTAGAAGACAGTAAAGTAGAGCTACAAAAGCCAGCAAAGTCTTTAGCGTTTGAAAAGTTAGGCAGTTGGAAAAAAGCGGCAAATTTCTACTTATTATTTTAAGTGGTAGTAGCAGCAGTAGTAGCAATAGCAACAGCAGCAGCAGCAGCAGCAGCAGCAGCAGCAGTAGTAGTAGTAGTAGTAGTAGTAGTAGTAGTAGTAGTAGTAGTA
>BLXT01004484.1:937379-953767 GCA_019648995.1 Plakobranchus ocellatus
TTCATAGACCTTTGGCGCTGGTGGTTAGGTAATCAAGAATTAAGGCTGCACCATCTTAATCATATATTTATTCAGTCTTGTCAGCTAAAAAATTCCTTTGCCCACCCCCCCAAATTGATTATTAATTAATCAAACAAGAGCTCAGAAGCATGAAACACTTGCATTTTGCACTGATACAAACAGGTAAGCTATGATAATAATCATTTTAAAGTCAACATTGTACACAATGTAGTAGGCCTAAAGTAATATTACCAGCCTACCATGTCGGCAATAGATCAAAGAAATCAGAGGTTGGTTTTTGGGAGTTGCAGCCCGACCTTCACGTCAGCCCCACATCAAAGTAATTTGAGATGCCGGCCATGTCTAGTTTTAACACTACATGAATGATGATCTGCATACAAACGTAATGTACATAAAAATAGCTTACTACCGCATTTTCATAATACATATATCTTAATTCTTATAATAGCCAAGATGTTTTGTTCTAGATCTACTTGGAAAAATCCTATAAAATCTGCACACCGAGTGATAATTAGATCTAATGCACTGAAGGCTAGCCACCTTATCATCCAATCTAATCTCTCTCTCTCCCTCTCTCTCTCTCTCTCTTTCTCACTCTTAGCGTCGATGTGGATTTTTTTTTCTAAGGCTATGTTCTGATGTTTTCTTTGTCCAGTCTCTCTCTCTCTCTCTCTCTCTCTCTCTCTCTCTCTCTCTCCCTCTCTCTCTCTCTATCTCTATCTCTCTCTCTCTCTCTTTCTCTCTCACGGGGGCGTCGGTGGCACAGTGGCTAGTGAGTCAGCCCTGAGATCTGCAGGGACCATTCTGTCGCGGGTTCGAGCCCCGCCACCGGCGCCCTGGCCTGACGGAGGGCCTGAAAGCTTGAGATCACCTTGTTGTGGACTGGCTATAATACAAAAAACCAAACCTTCTCTCTCACTCTCACTCTTAGCGTCGATGGGGATTTTTTTTCCTTAGGCAATGTTCTGATGTTTTCTTTATCCAGTCTCTCTCTCTCTCTTTCTCTCTCACTCTCACTCATAGCGTCGATGGGAATTTTTTTTCCTTAGGCAATGTTCTGATGTTTTCTTTGTCCAGTCTCTCTCTCTCTCTCTCTCTTTCTCTCTCACTCATAGCTTCAATGTGGATTTTTTTTTCTTAGGCAATGTTATGTTTTCTTTGTCCAGTCTCTCTCTCTCTACGTTTCTCCTTTTATTACTGTGAGTGTTTCTCAGTAATGCTTTCTCTTTCTCTTTTTATTTCTCTCTCTCTCTCTCTCTCTCTCTCTCTCTCTCTCTGTTTCTCTTTTATCACTATCTCAGTGTCTCTCAGTAATTCTCACTCTTTCTCTTTTTATTTCTCTCTCTCTCTCTCTTTCTCTCGATCTAGATAATATCAAAGGACTATTTGAAATTTCGCGAAACGCTTACTTTTGTTTCTTAATGTATAATTAAAATTTGATAATGGTCTTAGAGATCTTAACTTAGGCTTTAATTTAGGCCTAAGCCTACACAGACTTGAATAAATTTTAGGCCAACATGACTTGCCTAGATCTCAGACATTTCAAATAGAGCAAAGGAAAACTCGATGTTTTCTTTTTATTTAATAGGGCTATACAATGGGTCATAATTTAAAGCCTTATTGAGATTCTGTAGACCTATCTCACATAGGTTTTCTTCGTCCATGGAACCTTTTAGAGTCGAAAATTCATTAATTAGCCTCTAATATTACACTTTAATGTTATGGAATGTCTAGTTGAGTATGTAATTAAGGTGTTAAACAGTTTATCCATGCATATTTGTTTATATTGGCATATTCCTGTGAGACTCTCTAAATTCCTGTGAGTAGTGGTGAATATTCCTGTGAGCACAATTTGGGGTTGGCAGGTCTGTATGACTTATTTAGATATCAAAGAATTTGTAAATCATTGAGTACTGCAAAAGACTTCCTTATTGAATTTCAAACAATTTGATGTCAGGTTAAGTAATTTCATTTTTGCCTTTCTTTTTTCAATGGCTTGTGTGTCTATGCTTTTTTCTTAGGAGATTGATATGCAGGGGAAAAAAGCCATCATCATCTTCGTCCCTGTACCTCAATTGAAGGCATACCAGAAGATTCAGACTCGCTTGGTGCGAGAGTTGGAGAAAAAGTTCAGTGGCAAGCCTGTGGTCTTTATTGCTCAGGTATAAATCTTTTAGCTTGCCTGTTATATTTGAAAATGACTCATATTTTCAGCCCTTGACCAAAACATTTCACATCTATTTCAGTGGAAAAGTGCAGTAAAATCGGTGAAAAAGATCCAATGATTTATTTTTAAAGCTTTCATATCTTATTTGCAGAATAGAGGAAAATAAGTGAATAACGCCATCAGATACCACTATTTCTGTAGTTTTAAAGTACTGAAGCACCATATACAGAGGCTTATTATGATAACAAATATCAGATTTTGCTATCTTTGCTTGAATTTTGATTCAAACTGCGAAGAATTGTGCAAAAAAAATAAAAGTTAGCAAGTGGATTTGTGATATGATGATAACTTAATCCATTCTCTGATTTGGGTTCTGTGAATGGTAGCTCTGAATGGACAAAGACCTTTCAGGCTGGTTAAGGTTTTCTTAGCTGGCTGAACTGGCTCTTGGTTCTGTACCTGAAACTTAACCCTAGGAGGCAGTCATTATTCCTCCTAAGATGGATATCCTGGCTCTGATCACATCAGCCTACCTTTTTTCTATTACAGTCATTCAGTTTGCAATTACACTGTTGATGGTGATCGAAGATTTAAGACATCTGTTTCAATTGGATTTGATGCTTTTATGCATTTGTTCATGACTTGGATGAATGTTTTCTATGATTTTTGTGTTCGGGCATTTATATTATGACATTCATTACAGTGCCTAGCCTTGCTTTTATAGTTAAGCGTCCATGTGCAACCTTAGACTCCCTGCTTCTCCTTCATGACATAGAATTTTGCCTCCTGAGCGTTACTTTAGTTAGGTGAATGTACTCTGGGCAACGCAAACCTGGCTGCATCTTATCTTTGCCTTATCTCAGGCTTCACATGAGCAAACCAACAATTTACAGTGGAATACAACCGTAAAGAATTCAAGTTCACCGCCACTTGTGCATATTTGTTTTGAATACAGTAAAGCTGTTATAGTGATATTCTTTAAATTTTCAACATTTCTTACTGAAGCCGTACTTTTTTGCCTCTTTGAGAGTTATTCATTTCTTGTCTCCCTTTTTCATTGCTGATATATGATAAAAGAAAAGTTAAAACATCAACATTACTGGTATATGTTACCTTTAGCTATTGTTCTTATGGATACAATTAGTTTTGAGACCACGGCACCAGAATTAGTTTCTTAATTTATTTACTCTCCACTACCTGTGCTTCCAATCATCTGCAATTCTGTAGATTTCTGCAATTCAGAAATAATATTTTAATGTTATGAAAAAATCTGTTCCAAATGTCTGGAAATTGATTCCATGAAGCAGATTTTCTTAAAATTTCCTCAGCTTGAGGTGGGCGTTGTCCCCCTCACCCCCTATCTGGGTATTGCCCTGGACCCATTCCCCTACTATTTAAAAATACACAATCATGTAACAGGAAGCACTAAGTAGGAAAAATATACAACTTGTTCTCTCTTACTTATTAAGCGCAATATCACTCTGAGAAATCAGAAGTGTGTCTCGCTTAATCATGCTGATAATTTTCATAAAGTAAAGTAAGCATTCACTTAGAAAAAATTTTGCTTTTGAAGTCTATAATCATGTTTAGTATATATATATATATGAGTAGTTGCCAAAACATAGACCCCAAAACTGTGTCATGTTTTTTACTGCATTGTGGAAAAAAAATCTCCAATTACAAAATATAGAAGCCCAATTGAGTTTCAGTGAGGCAATATTCATGAAGAGTTGGATAGCAGGAGTAGATCCATGTAAAAAAAAATAGGTCTGTGTATCTTCATTTGATGGTGAATGAGCTTAATTTGTTGATGTGATGACTTATTTTTTGGTGATTTTGTCATCATAGTTATGAATGAAACTTCCCTTTGTAATTTAAACAGAAAGGATGCAACCAAAACTGATAATTTGAACATAAAGCAGTCCTTCATATGCCATTACACTCAAAAAATAGAAATTTATGTATTGATGAGTTCAACTTTTTCAAATAGGGCATGTAGAAAATCTTTCGCACATGATGACAGTTCACATTTTGGCAAACCCTCATGTGCTACAGTAGAATCTCTCTAAATGAAAAGAGGCAAAATCAGAAAACTGTTTTAAGCATAAAGAATGTTTTGGCTGGAATGCTCTATAGTTTTTACTTTACACTCTAATCCACTTTAAACCGAAGTTAAAGCTGTGTTCACATAAATTTCAGTTTGAAACGATTCCACTGTATTTGATATTTAATATGCAGTTTTTTTTAAATCCATCTTATTTTGAATGTCATGCTTGTTTTAGAGGAGGATTCTACCTAAGCCCACAAGAAAGAGCAAGAAGAAGAACAAGCAAAAGAGGCCTAGAAGGTAAAACATTTAGGTTTTTTAAATGCTCTTTAATGAGGTTTGTCAAGCATAGTTTTATTTTAAAGATATGATGTTATTTAAATCATAATGTAAATATGAATTGGCAATATATTTCCAACTAATTTGTTTCTCTTGCAAGCAAAAAACCCTCCAAGTTATAATCTTGAGCTTGACTTGATTCAAAGTATGCAAAGGAGACAGATTCCTGAGTAACAAAAGTGAAAAGAAATTACTTGTATGAAAACTGTACTTCTTTAAATAGTGAGAAAGAATACCCCATCAAAGGAAATGTTTTTTTTAAGGACAGTGAGCCTTGGATAAATAATATCTTCTAGTCAAGCATTATGTTCTGGATAACATTTAACCCAAAATCCTAGCAAAAAGTTATACTGACTATAAAAGATTAGATATGCAATAGTTCAAGTAAGACAACATTGGCCCCAAAACTTAAAAGCAATAAAAACTAAAAGTCCAACCCTATCTTCTTACCTTTGCTTTTAGAGGTGCTCAAGCATACACCTATTGACACTCTGCCACAGCATAGGCAAAGGTTGATAACAGATTTACATGTAGAAATTTGCATGTTTAGATCTAATGTGGTGAAATATTACACTTTTCTACTGAAGTCCATTAGTGGCCTTACTCCTGTTTATTGTGGGTTTAGCGAAACTGGTGATTGTGCAAGTTTTTTTTTTTTCGAAGGAGGGGGAAAGAGATGCTAAATGAGCCTGTGATTCCCTTATTGAGCCCAAGGGTTGTTCTGTAGGAGCTTGTTGAATTTGAAGTTTGCTCTGTAATTTGAATGTTATCAGTATGCGAGATGCCACATTTCTCTATAAGAGGGAAATTTTTTTTTCTGGGAGGCTTGTTTTTTGTTGTTCATATGTGTTGTCTGGGTGAGTGGCCAATTAATCAATCATGAGTCCTCACTTTAGGAAAATTGCGAGGTCATGTGGCATCTCTGAGTATGAGAATGTATTCTTAAAAAAGGTGAATGTTTGGGTTATTAAGATTTGCCATGTTGCCTTAAATTGAGCATAAAGTAACCCTGCCTTTCATGAGAGCAATATTTTAAAAAAAGAGAAATTTAAATGTCACCTTTCTTTAACAGTATGGGTAACACTGATGGCTTTGATTTTTTACAGCCGTACCCTGACTTCAGTTCATGATAGCATCTTGGAGGACCTGTGTTTTCCTGCTGAAATTGTTGGCAAACGTGTGCGTGTCAAGCTGGATGGCTCAAAAGTCATCAAAGTTCACTTGGACAAAAGTCAGCAAAACAATGTTGAACACAAGGTATACCTAATGAACTAGTTTAATGAATTAGTGCTCAGACAATGAAACATATGTTGTTTTTTTAAAATAATTTTTCTTTAGCAATGTCAATGAAGATAATTCTGCAATAAATCTCTGTTTTCAGGTAAATGATCTCTTCAAAGTATAATATTTACGGTGAAATTACTTTTATCTCTTTTCAAATTAATCTGACCAATTGGAGGGACTTCTATAATCTTATGAAACAAAAATTTAAACAGAAAGCACCTGCATTTCAAAAATATTGTTTCAACTCTTCCCCCTTCCACTATTTACAGAAGGGTAATTGTTTATAACGCTACCATTTATCAGAAGCTATTAATATCCTGGCGAAAGGATCTTTTATACATTGTCCCTAAGATAGCTTTCAATAAATCTGCAAATGTATCTGAGGACCATTTTTTATTATTTATTGCTATTAAATTTTTAAGTTGACAATTTATAAATAGTTCTCACTCTCGCTCAAATGAAAGTTTCTTTATTCTATTTTCTCGGCAGCTGGACACATTCACCTGCGTGTACAAGAAACTAACTGGCAAAGATGTAACATTTGAGTTCCCTGAATATGTTCTGTAAGGAGGAATAAAAGTTTTAAAGACATGTGCCAAGTTGTTTAGTTTTTTTACTTATTTATTTATTTATTTTTTTTGTAATTGCAATGGGTGTTTGTCTGGATTTACAAACTCTGTTAATCAAAACTGTGTTGCATTCAAAAAAATTATACTTCCCTTAAAAGTTAACTAAGTTTGTATTTGAGTCATTCTACAAAGGTAGATACAAAAACGTCACACAAGAGCCAAAAATTCAAAATGTACCCATTGGAATGAGAATTGTTTTGAAATGACACACGAACACTCAGGTTTAAGGAAAAGTCACTCTTAAGGCTCAGGGTAGCTTAAAAACTATATTAATTAGAGAAAATCTGCATAAATACAGTTGTGTTGGACGTGATGTATGACACACAAAACTCCTCATTTTTCATATATTTTGAGGTGTAGATCTAATAAAAAAGAATCAAAAGTAACAGAAAGACAAAACATTGAAGCCTCATACTAAAAAATCATGTCTGGATTGGATTATATGAAAGTTTTAGTGGTTGAAGTGTGTGTCATACATCACTTCCAACACCAAGACATACAAATGTTTTTACAGTTTAAAAAAGACATTGCTATAACTCCTTTTTGACACATCATGAGCTTTGTCTATATAAATTGATGTAAGATAAACCACAATACAGCTATTTACAGAACACAGAAATACTATTTTAATCATCATAAACGTGATGGTGACACACAATTTGTGTGTCATCATCACGTCCAAAACTAAGACATCAAAGTTTCTATAGTTACTGCAAACATAGATATGCAAGTCCTTCTTGACATATCATGAGCTTTGTCTATTTAAATAGATGTAAGACAAACTACAAACAGCTGTTTAGAGGTAAAACTAAAAAAGAACAATTTTAATGACCATAACTATAAGTGTTGGACGTGATGATGACACACATTTACCTGGGTTCAGTAGTGACTATGACACACAAGGTCTTAGTACTAGTTTTAACAATGGTAGGGATTTCTAATTTAAATCACACAGATATCCAAAAGAAACATTGTTGTGGCATGGAATTTGGGCTTATTGAGGTTGTAAGAGGTTAGGAAAGCTTTCTTAGTTAAAATAAGCATTAAAAACAATTAGATCTAAACAAATAGGTCGGACGTGATGCTAACAGAAAAGTGACACACATGGTTTTCAACCTCAGAGAGCTCCTGTCTGCCATGTTACCCTCTCCACTCTCCGCTCCATGAAAATAAAATGAAAGTGTTGAACAAAATCTGCGTTTACTTAGTGCCCAATTGGCCTCGAATTTTATATAGAAAGCTATGGGTTGGACGTGATGAATGACACACACTTCTATGGTCATTTAATTTCAGGGCTGCTGACCAAAATAGACATTGTTCTGAAGTCACTGGCTGTCAGAAGTGTCAGTTCTTAGTCTAGATATCCGATGTAATAATTTTTTTTCATCTGCTGGGCCACATTTAATGTAGCCATTGATGTCAAATTGAAAGAGGCATATGACACACATCATCACGTCCAACCTTGCTTGTAATTTTGCTGCTGAGCATCAAATGAGGGAATCAAGGCAAATTTTTTTGGCTTCAAAAATGTAGTTTCACCCTTTCTCTTGTAAAAAAACATAACGAGAATAGGCTAGATGACCATTTTGAAAAGTTAGTTCTAAATAATAACTGCTTGTTTTTCATGTGACGTTTTTTGAGGTAGAAAATAGACCATATTTTAATGAAAATAGCTTTTGTGTACTAAAACCTGATAATTTCACACCTTGTCCATGTTCACTAAGCTAATGTAACACTTACACAAGGCAAAAAAACAAGCAGGATGTATGAGATTTGCTTTATTATTTTTTTACAAGGCTTATTTAGGAATGGGTTGGGGAAGCACCTTTGGAGAATAGATCATTTCAAATGCGTCTTCTGTTGCATTTTAAATCATTAATTATAGCTATAACCATTCTCAAATTCCTTTGAACTTTCAACAGAAAGATAGAAACTAAGCTGATAACATTTGAACCTTTTTACCACACAATTTAATTAGTGAATATTTTAGTTTAAATATTCTATTGTCAAAATCTAGCTAATTTATCTATTGATCTAGATCTCTAAATTACAAACATAAGTGACTCATTGCAAAATAAGGTAGCTGGAATCTATAGTACTAGTAGGTTTATACAAAAATTAAATTTTCATCAGAATGAGTTATAACCCTTTTTGTAAGGGCTAAAATTTTGCTTTTAAATATAAAAAGGCCATTCCTAGATCATTTACAGTGGATAGAACAAATATAAAAGCATCTATTAACTTGACTATGTAGAGCGTAAATAAAGCAAGAGAAACTATAAAATAGAGTTTAAAAATTAACAGAAACTATGAACTTATTCACCACCTTTACCCTTTCATTCCAGCAGTAATCCCTCCTGACAAAAGAAAGCCTCTGAGAATCCAATGTTATTCATTACCTTATCAAAGGACAAAAATATTGTAACATCAAGAGGAGAACATTTATAACACCTAGTTATACATGTAGTACTTTTCAATGTAATTCTATTAGAGTCAACACTCCATAGCTGATGTCCAGGGAGACACATAAAAAATGGAGTTACATGAATTTTTTTAGTTACCTCCCCAATTGATTGATTAGATTTAGATGAATCTACGATCTAAATAAGTACACTATACCTGTATTGTGTTGGTTACAGTAAAAATTTACTTAGGTCTTTGTTGTTCCATTGTGGAAGAGATGAAATGGGTTTACCGTTTGGAAGGCATGAAGGGGACATTGCTCTGTAGGACTAACGGACCAAGACAGACATTCAAGTCTTAATTGTTCAGCAATTACTGTGTGCGCATCCAAAGCAAGCGTGCTGACCACTGTCTCCCCTTACTTCCTTCCCCAACACACACACACAAATTGTTTGGAAATGTTGGGCACCCAATGCGACCTACGCTACAGCAACAAAGTCGACGCTGTAGATGTTTTAATTATATGTGTTAATAGATCTAGAACAAGGCCTGCCTCTAGACTAGACTGTTGGTCTGTGTTGAGCAACACCCTCCATCCCCTTCCCCCTTAAACACACACACACAAAAAAACAAACAAACAAGTCTCCACCATGGACCCATCCTGTGACTGTTATTAGGGTTGACCCACACCGGTAGGGACGCGACTTGTAATGGCTAAGGCCCCTGACCAGTGACAGACGAGATTTAAAAGTCGCAGCAGTAATTACTGCGCAGTCTGGAGATACACTGTGGCCAACGGGTGCGGACACACGAGCGACAGGTAGTAATTTCAGTCTTGGCGTAGCAGATTTGTGTCGCCCACATTCTGCTACGCCGCGACATACCGGCGCATTGATGAAGCACACAGTTCAATGAACGCAGACACACGAGATGTATTTACTGCCGGCGCATTTACAGATCTACTGTGTTTTTTCTCGCTTCTCATTCAACTCGACAATAGCTCCAGTGCAACCATGTCTTCTTATCGCGAAACAGAGCGTTTGATTTTGGAAATAAAAAGCAGAAATCTTATTTGAGACAGTGCAAGTGAAGAATTTAAAACCTAATAAAAATTTTTTTTAAAAATGATGCTTGGATACATGTTTGCCTGGCCCTCCGACCAAAACTGGTGTTCTCTTATTTGTATGGTGTCGAACAACATTTGGTGTCAAAATCGTTGTTAATTCTTCAAATGTGGAATTGGGCATGCGAAAGTATTTGGGCTTTTCCTTGAAACTATTCAAATTAACTCTGCCTATTTGAATCTACATGTTTCGACTCTTATGTAATTGAAGAATTTGGACTCATCTTCTTGAAGTTCTCCACATAAAGTGTAAAACTGTCCTCTTAGTAATCTGTGAGAAAGAATGGGATAAACCCAAACTCATCTTTGTCGCTTTCTTTTTTTAAAGATTCTTCTCATCACCATGACGAAAGCCACCCTGGCTCTGCGATTATCCATGTGGAACCGCGCAGTAGTGTTAAATGTCGCCCCGTGTGGCTGCACACAAAAGTTGGCGACACTTTCTGTGCAGGATTTACTGCGCGACAAATGTAGCTCGCCTGTCAAGGCCCTAACTTGAAGGACTGATGTCGCAGTTAGGCCGAGCCCACACTAAAGGCAGCGGAATTTTTGCTAGTTCTGTAGGTTAATGTTGAGCTCGATTGATCAGGAGCCTTTTGAAATAACTTTTGCCTACATTTAGAAATACATATAATTATCTAGATCAACACAACTGGCAAAGCTTTAAATGGCATGGAAATCAGTAGCTTCGATAATAATCTCAACACAGAATAATTTGCACCGAGAAAATAATATAGGCCATCAAACTATCCTTAATACTTAAAGATACTAAAATTCTAAGTCCTTACAATAGTTTCATAATGTCATCTAACTGGGTTTCATCGTCACAAGAAAAAAATGTCATTCCGAATTTGTAAATCTCATCCTGGAATTACAAGAAAATAGCTTCCTATCAGTCATGAACTTTCTGATCATAAATTCAGTGTCACCTCACAGCCCACACAGTGCACAGGGCAAGCCCTCTCTACTCTAGCCTCATCACACCACCAAAGACGAGTCGAAACTTGAGTACGTCACGGGGCTTTCCCCCGGACAGGGACGATGGGGCGAGAAAGCGAAAGTATGCAGGCGTTCCCCGCCTTTTTCTTTTGTCTTATCAATAGGACAAGACAAATACTTCCCATGATCACGGCCCAGCTCATGCCTCTCGCTTTTTGCTTGTTTATTACAGGTCGCTGTAATTTGGAACTTGGCTGGGCGAGCTACATCTGCGGTAAGCAAGCAGCCGGCGGTCGCGTCTATTACATGTAATAGTTGAGCACGCCTAGTCAGCTTGGCGTCTATACTTTCTATGTTGGGGTTATACGTCATAGAGGAGAGAGGATTGTTCACTATTAATTCTATTATTTCTCTCTCTATTTTTTTTTTTTAGAAATTAATATTAAAAAAAAAAAGTATTAATTTATTTTGGTCTTTGCAAGCTGGTCAGACTCAAGCCAATCTGGTTGGGCATTGCCCACTTTGCCCATTGAGACGAGCCGCCGTTGTAAACATTGTGATGAAACTATGACTATGACCAGCACTGATAGATATAATCGTTTACTTTCGCGTACAGGAATTGGGTCGATTCGACAGCAGAGTTCAGACTAAGTAAATAGAAACCCTGAGATCACCACTTAATGGTGGACTGGGTATACCAATAATCAATCAATCAATCAATCACTCCGTTTCTTCCGCGCATCTTAGCCTTGTTACTGTCTGCTAGACTTTGATATCTGCTGCAAATTGATCGTTTTGGCACCATATACATGTAATTATTATACAGTATCTTAGTTTCTTCTTTACGTCCGCTTCGAGTTAACAGGGCTGTCGCTATATCGGTACCGGGTTTTCAATTATGGTATCGCTCGAGACACATCGAGTAAACAAAGCTTTATGGAACTCAAAATAACAACAGGATTTGTAACAGTAATAACCCCATTTTTGATTAATTCATAAATAATTTTTTTTTTTTATGTTATCGTAGTTGCCAAATTCTTAATAAAATTAGCACTCGCTTTTATATCAAGATGGCTTTGGGTATACACACACACACACGTTAAATCTACAAGATGCATTCGATAAACATACTCTTTTCTTTTGTTATACATGTATGTGATCGCTTGTAAAAAAAAATACTGTAATAAAATATGATGTGATCAGACTCGATTGGTTTTCCTTGCGCAACTTGAGGGAAAAAATACGGAGCTCGCAAAACGTCCGTATGCAGAAAATGCATTGCTCCAACAAGCTGATGGAAAAGACTCACATAAAAATTTGCTACGCAGGCAAAGATTATTTACTAAGGCTGACATCTTATCTAAATAACAGCAAAAAATATGCTGAGACTGAGAAAATATAACCATTTTCACGTGTGATATGTCCAGTTTTTCTTTTTTTTTTTTTTTTTTTTTTTTTTAAAAGAAAAATCTAAAGTGAACATGACAGGCATATTTTTATTATTACATACTTAGAAGTATGGAATGACAGGTTTAGTACACTTAGTATCAAATAGTGGATTCTGTTGACACAACTGCATTTTCAAGATTTAGCGGTTTTTTTTTGTTGTATTTGATTTTTTTCTCCACGAAATTTCAAAGGAAGCTACAAATTAACTTCGCACCCAAGCAGAGCTGATGAGAAACAAGAAATGTATGATGGACTCCAGTTTGAATATTTCTCTTGAGGTTGAATCATGCAACGTAAACGATCTGGAACAAAATTAGTTAGATAATGAGAACTTGTGTGATATCGTATAAACTGGTCGGACTCCGAGCTACTTTCATATGGATTGAGATGTTCACAATCTATTAGAGGAAAAAAAAAGATCTTTCTTATGACAGTGACCCTCTCAGCCGTTTCAAATCAGGTCAAAATGAAAGCATGAAGAATTTTAATTAAAGTGAAGAAGAATCTCCTCTGCATTTTTTTTACACAGTAGAGGCAACTACAGAAGTTATCGGCTACAGTAGCTGACCAAGCTGTGACAGGAACTGCTATAGAAGAAATGGCTTGAGAACGCCAACATTATTTGCAGAGGCGATAACAAACGAAATGGCTCCATCCGCGCCAAGTTAGTCGGCAACTGTGACCGAAATAAATTAAATTCTGACGGCCAGAAATCTGGAAGAAGAAATATCTGCAAAAAGTGCAACAGAAATGGAAGCAGAACGTAGCTATATAAATTATAAGATGCTCAAGAACAGCAACTGTGCCTTCGCCTCAAGCTGGGGCAACACAGTCGCAGACACAGTCAATTATGGGACGAGTTTGCAGTGAAAATAGCAACAGAAAACGATCCCACTTTTTAATTTTAATGAGGAAAAAAAACCCCGGAAACTTTTTAAAGCAAGTATTGAAAAAGTGGGGTTGTAAATAAACAGAGACAGTCCATTTCGAACTGTATGAAAAAAAAAATCATACACGTGTGTGCGAACTAAGTCCAGATTCAAGAGGAAACCTTACTCTGATCTATAGTTTTTTAAAGGACGATGACTGCAAGGTAGTGTCACTACTGTTGCGACTCCACAATTTTCCAAACATTATTCTGTTTATACTCTACACTGGAGGAAAAGGTTGCGGCCGCAGCCTATTTTCCGGAACGTCCAGACTGCTCGAAGGCAACTCGCCTAAGAGACGTGGCATCTATCTTCAGTGCTGAGCTCGAGGGAATAGCCCTTGGGCTCACAGAAATTAAAAAAAAAACCTCACTAAATACCATAAAAATGTTGTTATCTACAGTGACAGCCTGTCAGCCTTACAGGCTATCCAACGCAAAAAAATTTCAAAGATAAAGATATCAGGCGCCTGTACAATTTAATCCGAAAATTTCCACCCTATGTTCACATTTCTTTTGTATGGATTCCTGCACACGTAGGCATCCAGGGGAATGAGAATGTGGACAAACTTGCAAAGGCAGCTCTAAATAAAGCATCATACTCGGGAAAGCTCATTTGCTAGTCCGATCTGAAACCTAAAGTAAATGTGTACATCCACACCATTTGGCAAGAAAATTGGGATGTTGAAGGGTCAAACAAGCTCCACAAAGTACTCCCCAACTTGGGAGAAGACCTCAGCAAAAGAGGTGAAGGAGCAGGTAGAAAACGGGAGACGGTAATGTGTAGGCTTCGGGTGGGCCATACATGTCTCACCCAGAGCTACCTTTTGAAAAATGAGGAACAGCCTTATTGCTGTGCCTGCGACAGCCCGGCACATTTTAATTGAATGCCCAGACTTTCAAGTCACCAGGAGGAAATACTTCAGTATAACTGACATGTACAGACTTTTCCGAGAGGTAAATCCCTCTAGCATAGTGGGTTACAGTTAAATTAAAAGCACCCAGTGCTATAGAAATATCTGAGGCTTCGTACTGATTCCTTTTAATTTTTTAAAAGTTTTTGTCCTCATCCTCTGCTGGATTTTTAATGGATTTTCATCTTTGTTTTAATGTGCTCGAGCATCTGATGGAACCCTATGAAAGAGAATGAACAGAAACCCTGAGATCACCGCTTAATGGTGGACTGGGTATACCAATAATCAATCAATCAATATATATATATATATATATATATATATATATACATACATATATATAGGCCTATATATATATATATATATATATATATATATATATACATATATATTAAATACATGGTAAAATATGAATATATATATGTATTGATAATCTATAGAACTCGAGAGAGAGAGAGAGAGAGAGAGGTGTGTGTTAGGGGCGGGAGGGAGGTGTGGGGGTGTTGAAGGCATCTCTGAGGCAACATTACATCGTGTGATATTTAAACCGTTCCAACATTACTAAGGGCATGAATAGGTGTGATAAATAGAACCAGGATGGGGAGCACAATCGCGTGCACAGAAAGGCTGTACAATTTCATGATTCTTTGGCTTCTGACACAAAAACACTGCGATTTCCTATTTCACTGTGCTTCAAGACTGGAACTTACAACGAAAATATCCCATAAGAAGAATATTTTTTTAAATACGCTACATTAATCTTCTTGTTTCCGTGACATTGTGAATGTTTTGATCGGATATATCACATAACAGTCATTCTATACAATATGATAATTGTTTCATGAGCTTTTTAGTGCTACCTTAAATCGACAAGTGCTTGCTTTTTATGAAGACAAAGTATTTTAAACCTAGCAAAGAATGTTCTGTACTTCATCTGTAAAATATAATCGCCAATTCTAGGACTGCAGTGGAGCCAGAGAAAAGACCAGATTCAGGCTTCGACAATGTAAGTGAAAGAAAGGGGCACGTGTTTGTATTAAGCGCTGACAAATATAAACGAGAAGAAAATGAGGGAGAGAGAAGAGAGAAAGAGAGAGAAAGAGGTGGAGAAAGATAAAGGAGATAGCGATTTAACACAGGGCCAGATATAAATAAAGCCAATAATGGTATTGTTTTGAGGCGAAGGGGGTGGGGTGGGGTGGCAAAAGATAGGAGAAATGACCGGTGAAAGAGAGAGAGAGAGAGAGAGAGAGAGAGAGAGAGAGAGAGAGAGAGAGAGATTATCAACTAAGAAAAATTAATTACGGAAAAGAGCCTTAGCCATTTGGGGTTTTCCACCCACAGTTATCTCCACCTCAATAACCGATGAACCAAAAACATCTGAAGGGCTTAATAGGAAACTAGACATGTCTCTCTTAGCAACGTTTGAGATATTTCACTTTTAAGTTTTGAACTAACTACAATTATCATTAAAAGGCTATTTATACATGTAATGCTGACATTATGTGGTAGGAATTATCTGATTGTACACACAAGGTCTTTTGCTGAGTGAAGGAATATAAACAAATTTATAAGTTTTGTTTCAAATATCACAATCATGCAGTTTGTGGCATGTCTGATTTTTCCATTGTATCTTCATTTAATTCACGCAATGCGTCTATACTGTAGCTGACATTAGATATGGGTTATAGTTTAATTTGTTTTGTGACAAAATAAATTATTTAAAAAAGAATCACAGAGGCAAACAAAAACACGAATAGATCCTCGATCAAAGCCAACACATAGAGGCAATTTATCAACTCTATGTTTACAAAATAAGAAAGATTTCCAAAAGGATAATATTGACACATTTGATATCAATTCAGTACGTTAAAAGTTGCTTTAGTCTATCTTAAATTTTTAAGCGTTATTCTTCGTATCCATCGTCACCATAAACATAGCGTACTTTAACATTTCGACATTGTAACCGACACTATTCAAGTGGATTGTAAAAAAGAGACAAAATCGGCGAAATGAGAGGCTTTGAAACTCGGACAAATTAAAGATTAACATTATATGCAAAGGTGCAAATAAAACGATGAACACAATACATGTAATAAAAATAGCAAAATCTTCGGAAGTGGCAACATGATATCAGGGACCGTT
>BLXT01004484.1:957380-973034 GCA_019648995.1 Plakobranchus ocellatus
CTACCATTATTTCAAAAATACCTTCTGGTACGATGCTTACCAGATGAATACTGTTTTTCTTTAAACAATGGCGGTATGCATCCTTTGGTCTTAAATTATTTACAGGAAAAAGTGTTCACTTTTTTTTTTGTTTTTTTGCTTTTATAATGCTTTTGGGGTATGAGATTACTATAATGCTTTTAATTTTATTTCTTTAAAAACTAATGTATGGCTATGTTTGAATAGCAAGGATATATATCACCCTGCCTGTAACACAGGACACCAACAAACTTTTTCCATTCCTCCCAGTTATATGCCAGCCTCTTAAGCTGATTCCATGTTTTGCCAATTTTCGTTCGTTCATCATCTACTGTTCTCCTCCATGAGCCTTGATCTGCCTCTCTCCCTTTTGCCTTGTGGGTTCTAGTTAAGGCAATGGTAGGTGCCAATTCTTGTTCATTCAAAGAAAGTACCTCAGCTTTCCAGTGCCTCTTTTGGACGTTTTCCGCAATACAATTTTTCCTGTCTTTGACTGAGATTTACATGTATGTCCTGGTTAGTAACCATCTGTTCCCCTAAAATTCCAAATATTCTACGAATGCATCTCCCCTAATACCTCTGTTTTCTATATATTTGGTGGTGCTTTACGTCTCGCAAACTCAGTAACCCTGCGTTGAGATTTGATTTACACAACCTCAGTTTATTTCTCGTACTATATACGCTTGATTTCCATATTGGTCTAATGCAATCTTTTTCAACATCGCTGGCCTCATCAGTATGCCACCAAGACATCTAAACTCTTTCACATATTACCAGACACGTCCACTGACTCTTATATCTTAGCATTTATCCTCATGACCATTGCTTTCGTATGGTTGACCTTAAGACCCAATGGTTTGGCTGTTTCCACTATTCTACTGGACATCTCTGTCGATTTCCAGCACCAAAATGCGTGACCACAGCCGCTCAAAGAATGTCACATTTCACGCAACCGGCGTGGCAGACTTTGACGGTTCATGGAAAACTTGGCGCATGCGCAAAATGCAAACAATCGCAGATGAGCTCGGCCATGAGATGGTAAGATTAAGAATCATTAATAACATATTGTAAGTAATTTTAGTAAACGTCACTGAGCATGAGATACTTGAAATGTCGACACGTGTCTATACAGTTGAAAATTTTATAGTTGAAGGTTATTTACATACAAATAACATCCCTTTGGGCGTATTAACATAGAAGAGGATTATCTTATATTGCGTGTTTTGAAAAAAGTTTGCAGTGTTGTAACCATAAGCTTACAACTAATATACTGTTTCATATGATGCCTTAAGAAAACATCTTCTTTGGCACATGATGCACAAGATCTTACAGACCTGGATAGACTCCATAGATTTCGCTTTTCAGTGTATGGTTATGGGGTTAAGAATGTCTGAAGAACACAAAGGAAAAAAGACCATCTATATTTCTGATGACATGGGTACAAATATTATTGTTGTCCTTAAAAAATGCCCATCTATGGATTCTGCAGTACTAACAACCGGATTTATCAATCACATATAACCCAGAAAAATATGCCTTTTAAGGAATACGCTAAGGATATTTCCTTAGACTGGCTTAAGCTTCAATCTAAAGTCATCCGAGAGGTTGGCAAATCCAAAAAACATTTAATGCCGTCCTCATATAAAGGGTCAGGAGAAACGTGAAAACCCGAGCAGGTGAAGGCAACAATGACAATAGAACTTTTATTTTGCACTATGCACATAGCTCGACAGACGAAATGATTTGCGAAGCGTGAAGAGAAGAAATAAACGTGTTTACTTTTTTTTTCTGGAAAAGTGTTAAGTCTCTGGCATGGCGCGAATGAAACAGACAGACACATCCGCCGGCTTCTTTTGAAGTCTTCAGCAGGCAGCGGAAGGATGTTAACAAAAAGAACTCAATGAGCTAGTGCATCATTATTTAATACTCTTTTTACATCTCTTCACTTCCTCTCTCGCTTTCACTTTCAGTCTCTGCATCCGTCTATCTTTCTCTCTCTACCTCTCTCTCTCTCTTTTTCTCTCATTGTCTCTCTCTCTTTCTATCTATCTATCTATCTCTCTTAGTCTGTCTGCAGCGCCTGTGTTTATTGTTCTCCTAATTTCTATAAGAAGAATTTTAGCAGGTGGAAAGTAGAACCTCATCTTTTTTTTCCTTTTCTCTCGCGAAGTAAAAAGGTTCTAACGATCTTTTTTCTTGTGTCCCTCAAGAAGAAAAGCTCCCAAGTTTTAAAGAAATATCTATTGCTTATCTAAAATATAGATTTTTTTTTGAATGTTATCACTCAAACAATGCCAAATCTAAAAGTCATAAGGTACGAGTACTCAAACAATGCTTTTTTCAAACTCTCTTATAATGAGAGAACTAGAAACGTAGGAAGAGAATGGTAACTTTAAAATTAGGAATTTGTTTTCCAGAGATTGGCGTTTAATTTGAAGCATTTCATCCCACATCGATCCTATGTGTTTGCAAGTGTTTCTCGTTTCGCATTTCGCCTCATAGTCCTCTGTGAAACCGGCCTTGGCCATCTGAAAGTGATTGCCCTGTCTCAAAATAACCGTTCTAATTTCTTTATTGCCAGATGGGATACCAACGGCACTATCTCAAAGACAAAAAAAAAAAAAAAAAATAGAAAGAAACAATCAAACAAAAATTACATATGAAAAAAGCCACTTTGTTAACTGGTCCGGTCCAGGCATTGTAGAAGAAACTTGTCTTTGAAACGTGTCATCTAACAAATACTTGAGCACTCTCAAACACCGGAAAACCCTAAATCTCCTGTATACACAGAGTGCTGTGAGCATGATAAAGTTAGATGTTGAGGAGTGGGAGTGGAAAGTCCTACCCCAGGCTCTCTCTTCACATGCACTGGACGAAGTGAGCCAACTGTTGGTGGAGCTTCATGTGACCATAAAGCCGCAACCCAGGCGAGAGCGCTATCTGCATGCTTTGCTAACTCTGGCTGGACTCTACAGGTAAGCGAGAGCACATGATCATCAAACCATAACCTAGGGCTCTATGTGTACACTCTACTCGCTTTAGCTGGACTCTACAGGTAAGCTAGTGTACATGACCATCAAACCATAACCTAGAGCTCTATGTGTACACTCTACTCACTTTAGCTGGACACTGCAGGTAAGCTTGTGCACATGACCATCAAACCATAATCTAGGGCTCTATGTGTACTCTCTACTTGCCTTAGCTGGACTCTACAGGTAAGCTAGTGCACATGAACATCAAACCATAACCTAGAGCTCTATGTATACACTCTACTCGCCTTAGCTGGACTCTACAGGTAAGCTAGTGCGCATGACCATCAAACCATAACCTAGAGCTCTATGTGTACACTCTACTCGCCTTAGGTGGACTCTACAGGTAAGCTAGTGCACATGACTATCAAAACATAACCTTATGTTTGTGCTCTACTCACTTTAGTTGGACTCTACATGTGAGTTTCTACACGTGACCATCAAATCACAACCCAAGGCTCCATGTGGACACTCTACTCACTCTTACTGGACTTTGCAGGTAAGTTTGAACACGTGACATTCAAACCACAAGAAAAGGCTCTACATAATGTATACCCATGGCTCACTCAGGCTAGTTTGTATTCGTGACCATCAAATTATAACCCAGAGCTCTATGTGTGAGCTCTACTTACTCTAGCTGGACTCTACAGGTAAGCTACTACACATGACCATCAAATTATTACTCAGGGCTCTATGTATACGCTCCACTCACTCTAGCTGGACTCTACAGGTAAGCTACTACACATGACCATCAAATTATAACCCAGGGCTCTATGTGTACGCTCCACTCACTCTAGCTGGACTCTACAGGTAATCTTGTATACGTGGCCATCAAACCATAACCCAGTGCCCTTTGTGTACACTCTACTCACTATGGCTGGACTGTTTGTTAAATTGTTTGTACACATATCCATAAAACCCCAACCCAGAGCTTTAGGTGTACAGTCCGGTCACTTTGTCTAGACTCAACAGGTAAGCTAGTGCATGTGTCCATGAAGCCACAACCTAAGCATGAACGCAATGTACACGCTCTACTCATGTTGGCTCAACTCCACTGGTACGCTAATTCATGTGAAGATTGAGCCACCTACACGCATCTGCTGTAACCCATTAAAAACGCATCTGTTTCGATTAAAAATAAAAAAAAATTCGGATCACAGAATTTATAATATCGAAAAAGTATTTTTTTCACATCAAAGATCAATATTTGTTACATGCCATGTTATTCCTTGTATAATACTCCTTAAAAAACTGAGCCTTTCATTCAGATGTGGTTGGTGGTGCAGTGACAAACGATTTGAAAAAGTCTGCATTGACCTTACCGATGCGGATTCGAGCCCCGCACTAGAGCAGGCCAGACAAGGGCCAATACACTTGGCGTAATTCAGTTGAGGACGGTCTGTGCATGATAAACTACGGTCAAATGTTTCACATCATTGGATCTTTCAACCGGAGGCACAGAATAATTTGTTTTGAACCTCGCCTTCACCTGTATTATCGATTTCTCTCTCTCATTTCCAGATCAGGCTTTCGCATTTTCTACACAAGGAGAAATCTCCATTGCTCTTTCCGGCAGATTTTCGACGGTTCTCAAAAGACAGGCTGCCATGAGGTCCACATGGTTAAAGTACATAGATGACCATCGTATTACATTGACAGCAACATGATAACCATTTTAAAACATGATTTCATGATTTAAAAATTAAAAGATTTACGTCTTCATCTTTGCTTGTTATAGAGCTTTGCCTATGTTTGTTGCATGAAGGTGTGGTCTATTGACTGTACAGAGATGAATGGTGGCGGGCGTAAGGTGGAACAATGGTTGCCAAAATCGCACTGCATTGAGTCCTGCAGAAACCTTTTTATCATTGAAAACTTGAGATCATTTTGGTTTGTACGGGTTATGAGCCAAGCAATCTAAAAACAAGTCGAGTAACAATGAAAAAGATGTCGTTGCTGGAAATAAAATATCATAAAGATCATAACAGCGGTTGTCGCTAACATTGTCATTGTAGAATTTTCTTCTTAGGTTTTAGGGAGTACCAAATGCGACATTATAGCTCAATGATTAAGCTATAAACCTCTTCTTCCTCCCCACCACTACCAATCTTCTTCTTCTTCAGATACCTTGTCTGAAACAGACATTGGCGATCATGATCCTCCACTCAATTTTATTCTCAGTTAACCTCATAAAGCTGTTGCTACCCTTGCCTATTGCCCATGACAATACGATTAATTCTTTGTCTACCTCTACTGCGTTTGCCTTCAATTTTTCCAATGGTTGTTACATTTTTTGGCTTTATTTTCTTGATGATTATTTGTAAAAATACAATGCAAATATTAGCTTTGCATTCAATGTTGCTTTCTTTTGAGATCATTTTTTAAAAAAAACATGAACATCGCATATTTGATATTAATTTTTAAGCAATATTATTCACTGTTTGTGTATTGAAACAAGATAAAAGCATGAATTTTTGGTTCAGGATTCGGTCGAATCTTTAAAAAGCTATGTATATTAAGATCTCATCGAGATCAAGTCTAATAAAAATAGAAATTGACAGCACCGTCTGTGCACGAAACTAACTCATGTTTTGCTAAGCCGTAAATTTGGTGAGGATTTCTCTTGGTTACACAGCGTGTCTGCTACTAGTACTAGGTGGTCTTAGGCTTTTTGACTTTCGACGCACTGGCTTATTTGGCGGAATCGAACACGCGGCAAAAAGGTTCCAACAGATTCCAGGACGTGGGCTAACTTCACACTTCTTTTTTAAACGGTGAAAATGGGACATCACAGTGCTAAACCATTGAAACGGGCTAATGAGGAAGGCACAAAGCGAGAAATATTGTGGTGAATTGGGAGGCTAGAACTTTTACATGAAATTTCCCATGCATGTTCTTATCTCAGGAATACATAACTTCCTGAGGGCTTGATGCCGATATCTGCCTCTTCCTATCCTACAATGTTTAATCAATCATTGTTTAATTAAAGTTATATAAGTAGCCCTGTGTAAAGCGTACGCTCTTATTCATATATTGATACAAAGACAAGCGAGGAAAGAGATGTAGAGAGAGAAGAGAGAAGGAAATAGAGGAAGAATTAGATCGAGAGAGAGAGAGAGAGACAGTGAGAGAGAGAGTAGGCCAAGAGACAAGCAGAGGACTATGGTTAAAGAGAAAGAGAGAACAGATTAACAGGAGAGAAAGAGTGAGATAAACAGCAGAGAGTGAGAGAGAGAGAGAGGGTGGGGAAGAGAGAAATAGAGACAAAACAGGGAGATAAGAGAAAGAGAGATAGAAAGAAGACAGAGAGAGAGAAAAGAGAAATAGAGAGAGCCAACAGACCGGCAAAGAAAGAGAAAGACAGAAAGAGAGAGAGAGAGAGAGAGAGAGAGAGAGAGAGAGAGAGAGAGAGAGAGAGAGAGAATGAAAGAGGCAAGAATAGAGAATCTGTGTATTTTTGTTAAGAGTGTGAGAGAGAGCACGAGAGGTAGCAAGAGAGAGAGGGGGAGAGAGAGAGAGAGAAAGAGAGAGAGAGAGAGAGAGAGAGAGAGAGAGAGAGAGAGAGAGAGAGAGAGAGAGAGAGAGTGAGTATGGTTAGTGTCTGGCTGTCTCTTTTTATAAAAATTGGCAAGATATTATTATTTGATTTGCCTCTGTTTTCTGTACACATGCAATTTTGATGGTGGCTCAGTGCACGGTATATTAATAACGATAATTTAATGTATATTGAAAATAAAAATAACACCAAATGAGTCCATCTGGTAAAATGATTGTCAACTATAAATTGATAAAGATATAAGCTAATGAATTAAGTGTTTTTTTTAGCATGGAATAAGATGAAAAATGAATGGTAAATAGTATTTTATGTCCTTAAGTGAATGACTGATCTCCTAATGGCATAAAAAATGCTAACATGCAAATTTATAGATGAATTGCCATCATTTGTCTGAATATGTTTTAAAGAGGCTGATCAAGCTTCAATAAAGTAATCAAGAAATCACAATACAAGGAGTCTTTTTTATTTTATATTTAAAAAAAAAAGCTGATTTGTAATTGGACAGCAGAAAATAAAAAAGTAACACAATAATATATTACTGCTCACTTGAGAATTAGTACAGGGTTGGCAGAGATGATTGGACAACAGAAAAAGGTGACTTTATATTGCAGACAAATTGAGCAAACATCTGCTTCTCAAGCTTTAGGGAAAACAATTTTTTAAAAAACTTCTACACTGTTTAGCAATGATTAGAAAAAAAAAGAACAAATCAATCGTCTAAAAAAGACTGCAATATGTGTATGAAGTACATACCCACAAATTTCATGTTCTTAAAAAAAAAATGCAAACACTTGAATAACACTAAAATAGAAACACCATATTCGTGTACTTATGATTGCAAAATTTAATCAATAAAACATACAGTGTTATATGAATAATAGTGGGCAAAAGGCACAAAAATTAGAAGAGATGGAGACTTGATGCTCTATTAAGATGTACTTTTTCGGTAACAATTTAAACATGACATTGACTTGCAATTACATAACATACAATGATTTTTTTTCTTAGCAATAGCAGTGACAATCACGAAATAATCCATCTACATCCAGATCTAACTAATTTGGAACTAAAATGCAGTGGCTTCAATGAGTAAAGTTGGTCTATCAAGAACTGGACTTGACTACAGATCTCATGTGGATCTACATTAGATTCTGGAAACTCTAGTGATGTTAGAATCTATTATACTTGTTCTTTACTTCCTAGATATGGAGCTTTGAAAAGGATTATGGAGATAAAAAATGATGTCCAAGCATGATTGAATCAGCGGACAAAGCTTTGACAAGTGTGCAAGGTTAGGCCTAGATATCACAAAGTTCGAAGGCTGAAAATGGAAAGATTATGACGTGAAACATAACTATGTCTAGAAATTGTTCTGTATTTTCTTATTTTAGCCTTTAAAATTACAACGAAACAGAATTAAGTCCATAAATTCCTTTTACAGAAGACATGTATTTTATAAAAACAGAAAGATCCTTGCATAGGTCAAGGTGGAATTGCTGGCCATTGTACCATCAACGCTCATAAGAAATATGAAAGAAATTTAAACATAAAAACAATAAATCAATAGACTTAATAACTTTCCCAAGTTTGAGAAAATTCTCTGCCAGTAAAAAGCCAGCAAAACAAAAAAAACCTTAAAAGCACAAGCAAAAACTTATCAAGGCAGAAAAACCTAAAATAAATGAAATTGCCCTTTGATACGAGATATTTTCAGAAGAACTAAGCTTATTGATACATGTATCTCTCAAAATGCATGGCCATTTCATTTGCTTGCACCAGATTTGAGACCTTAGGCTTGGCAAACAAACCCAAAAGACAATAATCACAAGAATAATAATAATAATGAAAAAAAAACAACTCTAAAGCGATGAAAATGAATTCCTCATTTTAATGTAATCCAAGACATCTACCATTGTTGAAAAAGTAAACAACTTTTATTCTAATAATCATACAAAACTTGTTTCATAGAAAATGCAGGACATTTTTACACATGCAACTAAGAAACCTTAGAACAATGCTATGAAAGTTAGATAATATTTTTCAAATTTAAAAATTGTGTTTTAATGAGAATGATACATTCTGTGTTTGATCTAACAAGCTAATATGAATTTTTATCAACATTATCAAGTTTTTGAGGTTAAAGTCAATAAAAAATAAAAACCTCATTTCTCAAACGCTGGAGTAAAATTTTTGACGATCAAATAAATCAAAGCACTGGGGTCAGCGCAAAGATATGCCAGGGCATCTTGCAGGAGATACTCAAAGCTTCTACTTTTCAGGCTATCTTGTCTTTCTTGACATTATTTCCTTTCTTTTCTTTAACAACTTATGTAGAGCAAAAATTGTTGAATGGAAAAGACTGTGTTGATTACAATTTGCAAAAAATAATTGCTTCCTTCACCATAATTAAAGGAAATATGAGATGGAAAAAAATATCCTCATGCCAGAAACTAAATTCGAAACAACAGTAAGCATAACAAACAACAACAAAAAAACCCATCAGGTTCAGAGCCAATGGAATCACAATGATTTTGTCAGGGAATTCCCTTATGCATTCAGTTTGTGATGTAGAGAAGCGGTAAACATAGTCACAGTGGAAACACTCTGGTAATTTGTGAAATGCATAACAGTATCAGGAAATCATCTGATTGACTTGGTTCATTGAGCTTGTCTTGTGGTCAGCAGGGTTGGCTCGAGCTTCATAAGCTGTGATGGTCACTTCATGTCTGTGGGCCTAAACAATTCAGAGAAACATTAATTGAAAGCACAACTAAATATAAATGTGTAACAATCTCAAAAAACTGTATTAAGTTTCTTGGTCTACATCACTACGTTGAAATGAAACTTTCAAATTAATGAAATAAAAACTACCAATATCGTATGTGAAGAGAGTCAATAGCATGTCTATACAAAGTTCTGTACACAGAGAAGTGAGCAAGTTTCACCCCTTTAGTTAAGGTTTTCATTCCAAGCCAATCATGCAGAACCACAACTTGTCTCAATTTGTGGTACTGCTACAGAAATATGTTTAATACTGTAAAGTAATTTTTGCATAAAAATTTGAAAATGAATAGCTGTTTGTACAAGCAGGATGTCAACCACTTTAAGGATTTTACGCTTTTTGGCCCAAGACAGGTTAGAATGAAAAGTGAAGAAAAAACGCATCAGTAACCTTGTAAATTTGACAAAATTAAGACATTGGTTAAAGCATTATCCTAAGAAATATCATTATTAAACTGGGTATGAATTAGCAAGATTATGAATTAGTCTCTATGTGTTGATTTTACTTTGCAGAGCACATGGTACTGACAGTTAAAAAAAAATAGTTTCCATATGCAAAATATTGGCAGCGACAATTATATTTCTTCATTAGGTTGCTTTGGCTATTTATTTGAAAGAAATTAGTAGAATTCTTAGTCACACTGCCAAACTATTGAATTATTATCACTTTTTATATGATGCCAAAGAAAAAAAAACACTTGAATGTGGTGCAACCCCTTGAATGAATTCAGGCTTTTGTCATAATTCCTAAAATAAGATTTGAGCTGATAAAAATGAGACCATTTATACAAGCCATGAAATAGCAATTTTTTCAATAGCCTACAACTTCTTTTATTGACAATCCATTTCATCTGTTTTTATCACATAAATGAATTGAAATACTTCCTTGCAATTGTATACAAAGACAAAATTTTTACAGGAGCCTGATCTCACCTGACCATAATATTAAAATAGACGTTTAAATTTTTCCTAATGATGAATACCTCAGTTAAAGTAAGTACAGTGCATGCCGCATATATAAATAAGAAAGGAACTATTAAGATTATGTTGATACATAAGACAAAAGCAAAGAGGGAAAAATGCTCTCTTGTTCAGGTTTTCAGCCATGCTTTTCTTTCAATATTTTTTTTGTAAGTTTTCAAAGCAACCAGTGATTCCTGCATTCTTCAAATGCAAGTAATCCTATCTTGATGAAATGTTTTTGTACCTTTATGTGCACAAAAGAATAGTTTTTCATGAAAAGTTATCCTGAGAGAGTTTATGAAAAGAGTATCTAAGGAGGCAAAAAGTCTATATGAGGGAAAACATGACAATGTAAGAGTAACGTTTTATCAACACAACAGAGGGAAAGATCTCAGACTTAAAACTGTCAATATTAATATGCAGAATACAATTCAAATGGAGAGTTCTTTCCTCAGCCAGAGAAAAAAGATGAACATATGATCTAGCATAAAAAAAAAGAAAAACTGCTAATGAAAGAGTCTCAAAACTTCCATAAACATATCATGATATAAATCCAAGCTAAAACAACAAATCAGATGATTGATATCTTTGCTCAAAACCATCGCATTGACCTGAGAAGTTGACTATGAGGTACCTTAACACTTGTCTTTACTGCAAAATCTTCAATCAATATCTACATATTAAATCAAAATAAAGAGAATTTATCCTTTTCATTACAATTTCGAAACCCTTTTACCTCTGAGAATTCTCCCTTCAAACCAATATAGAAAATCTCTGTCTTCTCGCTGTTACCATGATTACTTGGGAAATGAATGGAGAGGTGGCTTACATCATTAAAGCGAGCTACACTGTATTAAAAAAAAAAAAAAAAAGAAAAGTATGGTTATCATGCAGGTATACTATTATTTAAATTATTAGATCTAAGATCAACATCTCTTTTAGTTACAAAGTGCGTAAAAGAAAAATATATGTTTAAAGGAGCAACTTTCATAAAATCTCACATAAATTTAAACGAATAAACACGCATGCATGCACACACACACACATACACATGTATCATAACTTTTGAGAAAATTTTAAGATTGCTTTTTCTCCTTTGAAAATTAAAAAAAAAAAAAACAACAAAAAAACAAAAAAAAAAATCCCAAAAGTCTCATACCCTGACTCAGAACCAACATAAAACCTAGCATGATTTTTTGCCATAGCCAAGTAGAGTGCAGTATTAAGTCTTTGGCCAGTACTGTGCTTCATTTGGTTCAAGCAATTTTCACCATTGTAAAACTCACAAAAAAAAAAGGGTTTTCAGACCATGTGAGTAAAAAAAAAAGGTCCAAAATGCAACTTCTGACTCATTCAGACTGGCCTTGAAACAAGCAACATACAAAAAGTGCATCTAATCTTAATTAAGGCTGAGGTTACTCAGAATACATATGAAGTTCATCAATTCTGAATAAGCTTTATTTTAAGGACAACAACCATGTAAAATACTAAATGTGTTCATTTTAAGCTAGAGTTTTATGCATTAGAGATTATTGCAGGGGGTTTCACTATACATCTATATCTGCCTTTTACCAAGTGTTCTTTTTTTTTACATTTAAAATACTCACCTGGTCTCTAACTTATCTCTATTTGTATAGTTTATTTATGGCTTTGTTGCAAGATGACCAAGTTGTAGAGGTAGAGATTAAAATTGGCAGTTAAGAAGTAAAAGGTTTAAGATGCAAAAGCTGCAAAGTCTTTTTCAGGTTTCACCATTCAAAGATAAAATAAATTGAGTGCTCAGTAAAATGACACTGCATTTTTTTTCTGCTATGGACAAACCAAAGATATGACTTGTTTCCAAAACTTACTCTCATGGAAGTAAAAAAAAAAAAGTTAAAATGATCCAAAAGTTGAGAAGGATTTCGAGAATTAACAATAACAAAACAAATATTTTTGTTTACTTTATCATAGTAATTTCTCAATAGCATACATGGGCTTGTACTCAATCAAGCCCTCCTGATCCACGTGAACGTCAATATCTTGATCAGGAGCAGCACCAGCATCTTCAAAAGACATATTAGGTCGATTCTTGAACAGCCGCATCTTGTTTGGATGGGTTTCTCTTTCTCCTCCAATAATAAGCAGACCCTTCAATTTGACAACACCTGTGAATCTTCAAGAACATTTAAAGCTGTTGATTGGCATATTTAGTGCTGTTAATTGTGCACATAGAATCAGTGTGAACATTCACAAACTGAGATATAAAGCAGACAATTAAAAGAAATTAATCCTTTTTAAGTCTTATGAATCATTGCCCTGGAAAATCATGTTTGATCTTTAAAATGTAATATTTAATAACTTGATCATTACAGACTTGGAAGCGATACATTGGACATACTTACGGAATGTTGAACAACAACTCTTCATCCACATCACTAGAAACAAACTGAAAAAAAAAAAAAAAGAAGATGAAATACTTTCATCCATTAATGCGAAAAATACTTCTAATTTTTTGTGGCTCTTCTATAATTGTAATTATAACACAAAAAATGTTTATTATGCATTCATTTATAATCCTCATGTTTTAAAATTTTGATGCACAGTAAGATATCAAATAAAAAAGTAAAGTGGTCTTATGCTTGGTCCAAGCATGGGGGAACCAGGAGTAGGGTGCTGATTGTTCCTGGCACGCAACATTCTGAGGTATTTTGCCATGGCTTTCCTCACCCATTTACTTTTGCCGAGTCTTAAGAAATCTAGCTACCCATTTTTTTCTGGGTGGACACAGAGCAGCAATGAAAAACTGACTTGGCCTTGGCTGGGATTTGAACTTCCAATCTCGAATTGGTAGCCAACTGCCCTACCAGGTAAGCCACCTTTCCTCCTAAAATACCAAAAATACTTTATCAAAAACAAAAACAAGAAAAACACTATAATAATAAGTTTTTTTTTAAATCTCAACAATAATTATTTTTCTATAAGATACCAAGTATAAACAATAAAAAAAAATTACTGTTGAAATTAAAGAAAAAAATTCTATTTATACTTCTTGCACTCTGTTCCATCAATAAATTTAGGTAATACTTTTGAACTATTTTTACTGGCAACTTCAAACTTTCTTGAGATGTTTTAGAAACTACATCTATTTACTTTTGTTCTCTCGAGCCTGTCTTCAAATGCTCTGAAAACTGTTTTTCCCGACCCATCCTCCTCTTCATTTAAGCAAGTAAGGCTGTCCATATCAATTTTCAGGTAAAGATTATATTCTTGAGCCTTTAAATTCTCTGCATCACTGGCATCTGACGGCCCATGGCTGTGGCCATGTCCTCCTCCCCCAGCACTGCCTTCATGACTGTGTCCATGCCCACACCCATGACTGTGACCATGATCAGCCATATTTGGAAATTTCTTGAAGATTTTGAATAGAACTTTATGTCTCTGGGTTAAAAACAAAGACAGCATTCGTAACTTTTAAATCAAAGTCTAAAAGCTAAATGAAAACCTGTAGTTTTAATGATAATGGACAAACATTTCATAATTTAACAACTTCAACCCTTCACATTTATCGATAACATACTACAATATAGTCAAAATTAAGCTTACTTTTAAAAATTTTAAATTCAAATGCTTCTATCACCACATTTACTCATTGTGAGCATTTAAAGCATAATTTTAAGTTTTATTTTGAGCAGGTGATTTACCAATTATAAAAGGTCTTCGAAATTTTCATTAATTATTCATTGGGGTACTACAAACAACTTTTTCTTCAATATTCTTTCACAAGTCATCTAATTTGGCATACTTCACTTGGGATAGTACAGGGATGGGCCCAATGACTTCTAGATCAACTTTTTCATCTACCAATGAAATGAAGAGGTTGCAGGCATAGAATCGTGAAGATATTGTGTAAAAATAACTCTATTTACAATATAATTTGACCTGCAAACTCTACATTTCGTCGTAGCTTATGAAGGTAGATCTAGAAATTTTTGGGCCTGTCCCTAGATTGCAGTGCATAATTTAGTCAAAGTAACTTGGGAAATTGGGCCAGTCCTTATTTTCCCCAAAGCAAAGGATAAACGATCCACAAAATTCAGATGTGGGCAATACTTATTGGGGACAAATGCCTCTAGATCTAACTTCATCAGCTGAGTATGAGTTTTCAGACTTCCGCAAATTAGTTTTCCATGATGACTCGTTACAAAATAAGCAAGAGAAAAACTATCATGCAAAAAGCATAAACTTTGATATGAACTACTTTAAAATTAGGCAGACCTTATTTTCCGGAATGCTTAGGTAAATAGAGTATGCCAGTGTTGTCATTTTTACTCTGCCTTCACAAGTTACTGTGGCCAAATTATGATGTAAACTGCATAGCTTCACACAATTTATAACATTATTATGCCCACCATCTCCTTATTTCATTAGTAGCTGAAGAAGGAAGATCTAGAAACACTGGTCCCCTTAAAGTAAGTGGTGCCAATTATCTTGTGTGCTTAAATTATGTGTTTTTGGTTGAGAATGGTAAGTCCATATTATCTCAACCTATCTGTAGGCGTATCCCTCTTGACTCACCGCCCAACAGTCAACCTTTTTGCTGAATTCTCTCTCTCTCTTTCTTTATAAAATACTGCATTTGGAAAATAAGGTTAAACTCTATTTACCTAAGCATTCCGGAAAATAAGGTCTGCCTAATTTTAAAGTAGTTCATATCAAAGTTTATGCTTTTTGCATGATAGTTTTTCTCTTGCTTATTTTGTAACGAGTCATCATGGAAAACTAATTTGCGGAAGTCTGAAAAGTTAAATCACTTCTCAAAGAAACAGTGTGGATTAGGGTAGACTGTTGGAATTTCAGCCGGTGTTGTAAATTTCGGACGCACCCAACTAGGCTGACTTTGAACCACCTATTGATAAACAGGAAAACGTTTTTAAAGATTCTGCTGGTTTGATCTCTCTCCCGAATGTTTCGTTTCGTAAACACAATATGTTTCGTTTGCGTTTTTACATTGCCACTCTTTCGGCAAAGCGATAAAATGAAAAGTTTTCCCCGCGCCTTGCATGTTTTGGTCTGAAACAAGCGTGGTTTCCGGTCAAGGAAAGATTTCATATGCCTCTAAATAACTGTTGATAAGTTCCCATTTAATCACAACCTGTAAAATATAGTTGAATAGCAACATAGTAAGGGTTTTATCTTTCGATTTCAATTGATTTTTTATTTGACCATGGTAATAAAATGGGATGTTTAAGGTCTAGAAAATGTCCGAACTTCCCTACCCCCTTTTTTGTAATGATGTGCAGGGAAGTTCGGCAGAGGTGAGAAGTG
>BLXT01004484.1:974035-984681 GCA_019648995.1 Plakobranchus ocellatus
AAAGTTAAATCACTTCTCAAAGAAACAGTGTGGATTAATTCAAAAGGATCTGAGATTTGAAATACCACAAGCCCTAAAATACACCAAATCAGAATTTATCACGAAAACAGTGATAATAACAACAACAAAAAACAAGAAGTGAAAATATACGATTTGAATATGCAAACATGTGCATAAATGTCGGGTACGAAATAAGTGCCTATCTAACCAACAATCCCTTTTTCCGTGAAAGAGCCACCCGTTCGAAATGTGAAGAGAATGTTCTTAATTAACCAACACTTATTAATTTCTTCAGAAATGTTTATTTACGGCGTCTGAAACTGTTTTATAACACTGAATTCAACCTGTAAAAATGTATTAGAAAAGTTGTAATTTGTATGGAATTCTATGATGTAGATCTACTGAAAATTTGGCCTGCCGATCTTTCTCACAAGGGTGGCAACGAAGAAATCGAAACGAAAACAATTTTTTAAAAAGTGGTTTTTAGAGAAGAAAGAGCTATGAATTTTTCTAACTTCAAAAACAAAAGAAACTGCTTGAGTCTTGAGATTGACGCCGGTTCCTAATTCTTCAGCCTTTTTCAAAGACCAATAGATCTAGAAATCTATATTGCAACATGACATGAAACATTAAAAAAAAGCTGACTAGACTACGAATTCTCTTTTCGATTCATATAAATTATCAGTAATTTTTAAGTTATCTAGTTCGAATCAAGGTATGCGCTTTGATCAGCCTTATTTTTGTAAACTTAGTAAAATTAGGGCCCATATGTGAACTTCTTATACTTTTTAGATAGATATATAGATCTATAATCTATAAGATCAAGAATCTAGATCTAGGTCTGTGTGATTTATCGTGAAATAGTATTGGGCAAGTATACCAACACATAATTCATTTCTAGTAATTTTTTTATATAAATGACTAGATCTAGATCTATCTTAATTTTTTAAATTTGAAAATTCTTCTTCTTTTTACTGTTGAAACTATAATGAGGATCAGTCATTTATAATTGCATAACTTAAAGAGATGAGGAAGATGTTTACACATTAAGGCCTAGCAACAGACAAGATGAGATAAGACAGAGAACGAGAAAAATTACATCCGAGTAGGATTCAAACCGCACCCTCGTTGGCACTCATCGTCTTGCCAGACAGAGGAACCAAACGAACAAGCCAATGATCCATCCGCTTCCTCAAAAATAGAAGCATTTGACTCGGGTCATTTGCCCAGCCACTCCACCCTACTAGAGAAAATATTTATGCTAGAGTGGAAATGCCCCGGACTATTATTACTATATTACATGACAGAACGTGCCACAACAGCTACAACTAACTGTGGATCTCCAAAGAGATGCATGATAACCAAGATCTAGCACTGTGGTCTGGGCATACTGTGTGGATTTATAACCTTTCTTTCTATTATGCATTTAAATTAACATTTAAAAAATTTATCAGAAGCTGTTTTTAAAATAGAACATAAATTTAAGTGTCAGCAGTAGTAAGTAGCAATAGTACCAGTCGCAACTGCAGGAGGAAAAGGATTAGTAGCTGCAGTATTACTAAATCTAAGTTTTTGTAAAGATATTAAACTTTGTAATAATTGTCATCGAAAAGGTTTTCTGATCTGATGGTACCATCGAAATATTAGCATACTAACTTAATTAGAATTTGTACAGTGAGTAGAAATAAGTTTGGTTAAGAGAAAATGGTAGTCCAAGTTGCTGTTCTAAGTATAAGAGGAATCTTAATGGAGCAATCAATAGGTAGTCAATTATTAATTTAAGAGATGGTCAGTTGCTGGCTTTTATATTAAATTAATATCAAAATAAGCTCAATGTTAATTATCATTAGTACTGCTAATTTTACAAATTAATTTAATATCCAAAATTTTAAATTTCCTTCATTTTTATCTTGGTATTGATAGTAAATTTTAGCAGTTATATAAGAGAGTTTGTAATTGTGAATAATTAGTGGGGGGGAAATGTTTTTAAAAATTTAAATAACAGCCTTAAAAGGATGGGTCCATGCTTTTTTGATTATGGAATATTTGTCAAAGGAAATTTTTATATTTTGATATTTATAGTCCCAGAAAATATAGCTGACAAATCAAAACATGGACAAACACAAACTGATGGATTTTGAAGAGAGAGAAAATAAAATTATCGAAAATCTATGTCTACCTTTATCCGAGAAACTTAATGAAAACTGTTTGGCTACACTCCGGCCTCACATAGTCTATGCTTAGCCATTTGGAATGTAAGTAGGGCCTATGCAAGTCTCGCTAAGATGGTAAGTGGTATGCTCAATTTCCTACGTAATCTTCCACAAGATCAGAATAACTGCACTTCCTGTCTTGAATTCTCACATGTGCATGGATTTTTGTTGCAAGTGAATAATAATTTTGAAGAGAGCTAAAATAAATTGAATTTTGAATTTCAACCTACTTAAATAGTTCAGAGTTTATTTAGACAGGCGTAATTTTGTAAAAATCTGAATTCACCAACACAGCATTAAAAGAATGGTGAGATCTATATCTGGAGGGATGTATTCTTTGTTCCAATTGATCTGGTAAAAATGATTTACCTTCAATTATAAATATCTAAATTTGAAAATGTGCTAGAACTTACACTTGCCACCTCTCCAAATTCAAACGATTTAATTCGATTGATCTGAATTTTTTTCCCATTGGAAAGAATTTGTCTCTATGTATGCGCTCTGGTTTATTATTTTCAGTCTTTGGTTTTCTATTCTTACTTTTTTCAAGATGAAAAATTAATTATATTGTTTTGGCAAAATTAGGCCATTTTACCTTGTATTTCTATATTATTTTTTTCATGCCTTTGAGTTATGTGAACAAGATGTTTGATAGCTTTTCTTTTAGAAGAAAACGCTTTCATATAAAAAAAAGTAACACCAACAAAAGGATGAGACTGTATGATTGAAAACCCTCGTTGAATTTACATCCTAGAAAAATATCTCAGACGCAAATTTTTCAGTTTATCTAAATTTTCAATCCAAAGTTTTTGCTTGTACTCAAGAATGTAGATCAAGCAAAACCAATGTTGTATTAAAAACTGTGTGCAGCAATATAATGAAATCTGTTGGGACTGTTGTATGCTCTGGTGACTTCTAAAATTAAAAGATTTACAATGTAACTTTCCTTTTTTTAAATTTTCAGTTTTACTTTAAAAAAATGATTATTTCCATTTAAATTTCATAAATTCATTTTTTTAAAAAGATACTATTGAAACTTTAAAAAGTGTAAAAGTGGAATAGCCTCTAGAATAAGGGGTACTTTAAAATGCTCAACATCTGGTGAGTTGTGATTAATTTTTTTTCAAGATGCCTTACATATGAGAAGATGTGTATGATGTAGAAGATGTTTGCTATATCACTGCCTTCTAGGCTTTAAGTAAAGCTAATTTTTGCAGGCAAACAATGAAAAAATATACTCTATATTGACAGGGGAAATAATTCTATCTTATTGAATGCTGAACTTTCATGTATGATATAAATTTCCCTCTAGCCTCTGTAGACAGGAATAGCCTGCATATAACTTCTATCAAATTGAAGTTATAAAATAAATTTAAGAAGTTAAAAATTGAAATTCATTCATTGTTTTAATGTTATAACAATTCAATATTGGGCTAAATAACTTAGTTGCTAATTTGTTTGAGCCTAATTATTCTTGTCAAGGTAAATTTGGAAAACTAGTTTTAGTTGCTTATAATAAATTCTGAAGACTACTTTTGTGCATTGTTTAGATAATCTAGCACTTATATTTCTTTTATCCTCAGACTAATTGAGAAGGTGTTAAGCTAAATATCCTTTAGCTTTATTTTATCCACAACCTTAATCATTATTTCATTATGCCCAATACCTTGTCAGTATGGTTCAAAGTTCAAATGTGCTTTTTGTGTTTTTTTGACTCTTTCCAACTCCCCCATTTTTGACAAAATAGTTATTTTTGCATTATTTTTTTTTCTCCTATCTCACTTTTGGAAGCTGGGAAGTAAAATGAACTTTAAAAGAATATATTTTTGAACTTTAGGTGTTCAGCATTTTAATTTCAGCCCCAGCACAACCAAATGATCTCAAGCTAAAGCCTTTGTTGGAGCAGGAACATTAATCATTGCCTTTTTTTTTCATTTGAGACTTTGAATAAAGTGGATTTAAATGGAAAGTTTTGGTTCCAAAGAGAGGTTTTTTTTGTGGTTTAAATTCTTGTAAAATTGTTTTAAATTATGCTGTTTGCCTTGAATTCAGGGGCTTTAATGGTACAATGAACAGGTAACCTTGTAAAGACCTTTCTGTTGCTGGTGTGAGCGCCTCCCACCCTCCAATCCCCACTGGCGCTCTGGCCTGAAGGAAGGCCCAAAAACCTGAGATTACCCTGTTGTGGACTGGCTATAGACAAAAATCAAGTCAGACCTTATCAAGAATTCAAAGAAAAACATGAGTTACAGAAAAAAAAAAGTTATTTGGACTCATTAAATTAATCTTTCTTTTTTCAGACATGGATGAGATGATCCCAAAAGACAGGCCAAAGCGAGAATTCGACTCAGATGGCAGGATCATAATTGATGGGAGTCTTTTAGAAGGGGTTAGAGTTTTTTCTTAGTTATTGCTTATTTGGTTTAATTATAATATTACATTGGTATTTTTTACATGCATTATTTATGACTTCTTTAGCTCGTTATTTTTGTTTATTTTTGCTGCTTTTTCTCATTGCTGCTGTGGAAGTGAAGAGCAGCCCTAAAAATTTTGAAAAAAGTCCTGTTCCAAAAATTTTAACTCCATCACAGATTATTCAAATGCTTTAAATTAAATGAAATTCAGATCGCAAAAATTTGCCCTTACCTATCAGATCTGATAAAAAGGTTCCTGAGATATTCCATTGATGTGTAAAATGTTTTTATGAAAATTAAAGAGACTCTGACAAATCCAAAATTTATTTCTGCTTGGCTTTGCAAAAAAAGATCATGAAATTCACACACATCTGCTGTATGGCATATGAGTCTAAGTAGGGGAAAACATTGCCAACAGACACATTTTGCATTCTGGTGGACCACTGGTGGAGATCTTTGTCACAGAACCATGAAACTTGTTTTTTATGAGCTTGCCAAGCAAATCAGGTACTTTAGGAATATGGCTTCAACACCAGGACTCCAGTCTCAACACTTTATCATTGACTGCAGTTCACTTTCTACATATACAATTTATATAATATGTTTGAAAAAATACAAATATGTTGCAAATTTATATGTTGAATGATTACTAAGCTCTAACAAAACTGGTTGTGTTCTTGACAATTTTAGAAAGAATTTATGTTAAAAAAAAATATAAAGAACCCAAAATTAATTATAAATAAATGCAAAGGTATTTTATTTTTTCATAAGGGTGGACAGATCTTACGTAATGCTGCAGCTCTTTCATGCATTTTGGGTATACCCATTCGAGTGACCAAGATACGTGCCGGGAGAAGCAAGCCTGGCCTTAGGTGTGTTCAGTAATATCGGGCAAAGTTTAATAGTACTAGATATAGAACTTACTAATACTATGCCTTAGTCCATGATTATCTTCTCTTTTTTTTTCAAACTCATCATTACAAAGCTGATCGGCCAGATAAACATTGAAGTGAAGATTTTTCTAAAAATGAAAACTTCAGTAACTGAAATTACTGACAAGATGATAGCATGTTTTTTAAAGCTTTAAGGCTATTAGAGAATTTTTGTTATCTAAAATAGTTGAGATATATTTGTTGAGTGCTCTTGATTCATTCATACTCAATCCTCTAATTTTCATGAGTTTGGTAATTTTTAAAAAATTTTTTTTGAATGTATTTCAAGTTGTAGTCTGCCAGTAATAAAAGTGTAGAAAACATTGTAAACATTATTACACTCAAAGCAACCTATTGAAAAATCCTAAGGTATTTACTTTTCAGACAATTGTTAGATCCAGTACAATCTTATGGAGACCAATCTCAAGAGAAATTCAGGATGATAACAAGAAAAAAAAAATTCTTCAAATTTTGTTACTCTCTACATTGATTTATTAATTTATGATATCTTTTTAGTGTATTTTTTCTTGCTTTGCAATTTGCATTTTTCAGAAATAATGTTTTTTTTTCTGTTTTAATACGTTTTTGTTTTCTCTTTTTAAAAGATCTTCATGACAAACAGATGTATTCTCTTTTTATAATATAGGCTCATGATTATCACATTAAAGAGATCTTTTTCTTCTTTTTGACATTTTAACTAGGCCCCAGCACATGACGGGTCTGGACCTTGTTGCCAGGTTGTGTGGTGGTAAACTACAGCATTGTCAGGTTGGGTCCTGTGAGATTACCCTTGATCCTGGACCCATTGGAAAAGGACACTTTGTTGCAGATACAGGGACAGCAGGGTTAGTGGCAAAAAACCCCCACATTTTTTCATAGTTATCTATTCATCCTGCTTTTTATTTGGTATTTTAGGATGTCATTAAGATTTCTTCAGTCATCTCATGGGAAAAATTGAATGGGTGTTGGACAATCTAATGGAACAGATACATGAATTTTACTTTAGATTTCTTCAGTCCTTGAACTAGAAAAAAAAACGGCCAGAAAGCATGAAAAGGAAAATCAGCTTCTTCAGCTATCCACCAGGGAAGATAGCTTCAGACCTGTTAGGACTGGTGTAGTCATGTTTTCATGTTAGCTGTGTTAGGGTTGAATGTTTGGTGTGTGTGTGTGAAGTGATTTGAAGTTCAGACTCCGTGGTGACACGGGCTGAGTGGAGCTGCAAGTCGGCGGGATTTTGCCTGGGCCAGACACTCCAATTTTAGCACTCGAACTGAACAGTCACGGAACGGTCCTGGTGTACTGTAGCGGACTCGCTGACTGGAGCTAATATTTTAACCTTCAAATAGGTTCAAAATAAACGTGTCCCCTCCAAAATGTTAGAATACACGGGGGTTACAACATCACAGGGTACAACAAACGACTGCACAAGAAGGTCACACCAAATAGAAGGCGGAACACCGGGAATAGGCGACAGAAAACTTATATTATAATAATAATGTCAATATATGTAGAAGTAGGTAGTCACATAAAGAAGTAGACAGATAGATACGAGAGCCAAATATAAAATACACGCACGCAGGCGCGACAATAACTATTCAGAGTGCGTTACGTAATCTTATACAATTAAATAAGGTAGAACCGTTTAAATCCACTCACGAGGAAACTCTCCTCAAATTACTTCTTAGATTAAATTGTTACAATCAATAAATATAGTCAACAGGTAGGATCTTTAGATAAAGTTTAAAGGTATAGTTTACCAATTAAGTTCATAGATTTAATCCACAAATATAATTAATAGGTCCAACCTATAGATATAATAAATAGTTATAAATCTACAGATCTAACTAATAGATACAAAACCCCACACTGTTCAACCGCACAAGCACACGCTTCCAAACACGATCCAGCGATGATTCCCCTTCCGCGGAGCTTGCAGTAGAGTAGAAAATATAGTTCCAAACACAAACAGTCAAATGTCCAAATAATGAGACGTCCTGACACACCCTGGGTCACGCTCAATAGTTCATGACTTACACAGTAATAATAGTCCTACCCGTGTCCTTTAAGCTCTCCACTTACTTCCTCTGACTCCGACACACTGTCATTCACCAGACAGGTGACACGCCCTTACGCAGGGGGCAATAAATGCAAGTAATACAGGATAGAGTAGATCATAGACCTGTCTGCATAGGTCTGCATAGGCACACAGCCTCAAGCATCAAATATCAAAAGATTCAACTTCGTTACCACCGTTACCAGTTTCACAGAAACATAAATTCTCAGACGAACAGTCTGGCTAGGCACACAGCCCCAGGAATACAAATAGACGTAGGTTCACTCTGGTGGCAGAAGGTTAAAATATTAGCTCCAGTCAGCGAGTCCGCTATAGTACACCAGGACCATTCCGTGACTGTTCAGTTCGAGTGCTAAAATTGAAGTGTCTGACTCAGGCAAAATCCCGCCGACTTGCAGCTCCACTCAGCCCGTGTCACCATGGAGTCTGAACTTCAAATCACTTCACACACACACACCAAACATTCAACCCGAACACAGCTAACATGAAAACATGACTACACCAGTCCTAACAAGACCCATCGGATGTTACATAAGGCATGCACATGAAAATTATAGGCCTGCTTTCCATAATAAAGGTTTGATGTTGAACAGATTGACAGAATAATGAAATTTATAGCAGAGAAATAGTTGTATTGTTAAGGTAGAGCTTTAAAGGATACTGATATTATGGGTATAAATTGTTTTAGATTTATATGGTTTTATTTAATTTCTTATGAATACTGAGAATGTGAAATGAAAATAATATTTATTGCTGGTGTCAGCATTCTTTAATATATCACGGTGCCATTTAACAAAGCTTCAAACTCTGCACTTACAAATGATGTAAATGACCCAGTTACTCTCCCTGAAGTTAACAAGAATGAATATTTTTCAAAGATTCTGTGGGTTGATATAATATACACCACTTCATGGAATTATCTGACCACTGGGTTTAATTTTCTTATTTAGACAGACTCGCATAGCATTTGATAAATCTTGATCTCTCCCTACTTCCTGCAATCGCTTGCTTTAATTACCTGGCTCTATTTATAATACAGGAAAGCAATTTCCAAGCAACAACACAAAATATTTTCAGGTCTTACATACCACTTTTTATTTCATTCTTGCTTTGCATAAAATACTTCTCTCACTATTGAATTCTCCATTCTTTGACTGATTATAAAAATCTCTTAGATAATCTCATATATAATAGTCAGTATCCAAATTTCTACCCAGGCAAAGGTCTAGATTGTACAACCCCTTTCATCAAGGTGATCACATATGCTGACACTATGATGTGATTGAAACACACTGTGTCAGGAATACATGAAAATTTATATACTTCAGCACATGTGATATCACATTCTTTTCTGATGCAACACCTCCACTCCATATATATTACTTTTAAAATTTTCTGTTGCTTCAACCTTATATTTAATATGACGTCAAACAAAAAAGTCACTGTTTCATAGTGTTGATGAATTTGTAGAACATTGATCACAATCTAAGTAGCCTTTGCCTTGGGGATGGGACCACTCCTAATGATTCGGATGCCAAATATAAGTTTTGTAAGAAAAATGAATTTGAAAGTCTTTTTTTTTCTCCTTTAAAATGCTTTTTTTCAAAAAATAAAAAATTCCATACCTCTCCTCAGAACCAACATAGCTCTAAGCATTTTCATTATGGCACAGCTGACTGAAAGGCATTTTAAGTTATTTCAACGGTTCAAAATTTTCAAAATGTTACTTACCACCTTTGGACTGATCTCAAAACATTTGTTTTCTCCCTCATCACCTTTGGTTTCTTTGATTTTTAGGAGTATCTGCCTACTGATGCAGGTTGCTCTACCTTGTCTGTTATTTGCAAGTTCTGACTGCTCTCTACAACTGAAGGGAGGCACAAACTGTGACATGGCTCCACAAATAGATTACACTACAAAGGTACTATGCTCATACGAGAGATATCAGTGCACATTTTTTTTTTTTTTACATAAGGTCAACCATTCATATTTTTCGTTTCATCATCTGGGGACAAATCACCATGACTATCATTGCCTATTACAGCAAACGGTCCTTTTTGTTTTTGTAGATTGAAAATCTGTTAGCATTGATGATTTGATTTGATTTGATTTATTTTCTGTCTATAGTAATGATAATGGATTGCAATATTTAAAGCAAAAATATAGAGAAGAAAAAAATAATTGCCAACTAGAAAATTGAAACAAAAATTCAAAATTCACTGTATTACAGTCATTATAAGTACAAAGTCAAATTGGACAAAACAAGTGCAACGAAATAAGAAAAAAAAATTTAATTATCAGAATAAAGAGAAGTAGAATTATTTGTTAAAACTGAGCTTAGTGGAATCAAGCTTTGAGGAATGGCAAATGGAATGGCACCATGAGAAAACATGATTCTGTGTATTAAAACTAAATTAAATTTACCTGTTTTCAAACATATCTCTGATAGCCTCACTATTTTGGTACTGGTTAAAATAAACTGAAGTTCACTTGATTGAAGAAAAAAACAAAAAATGAAGCAGATCCTGAATTTAAAAATATCATATTGTTTGTTTGAACTTTTACAGATCTTCAAACCCACTGCTGAGCAGTTTGGAATGCATTTTGATATTGATATCAAGAGAAGGTAAGAATGTGAGATGTCACCTCAATATTCTACTATCCATGCCTAATGAAATTTTTTAAAACATTGTTCAACTGATTAGTTTGCATTAAAGTTAATGAATATGAAAACCTGATAAAAATTGTTTTTCCTCCCAACTGTTGAAAGCTTTGTTTGATTTGTGAGCACTGAATGAGACTTAGTAGTTTTAAGTGCTTTATTCAGTATTGACATGAAAACTAATGGTAAAGAAAAAAAAAAGCTCTGCCATCTTAAAAGAGAAAAAGATAAAAAATCGGGCCTGTGAAGGTAGATTAGACAAGTGATTGCTACATATAGCAAAATGTGTAGCCCAATGAAATTTTCAAGAGATTCGCTACACTTCACAAATAGGGTAAATACGTAAAG